>JAPKLX010000018.1:3210491-3236216 GCA_026898415.1 Leonotis leonurus | reverse complement strand
ATATATATATATATATATATATATATATATATATATATATAACGTTTGGTAACATGTTGATTTGGTGTTGCAATATTTATTTATTGTTTAAATAATTCATTAAATGAATTATTGATGCCAATTAGACAATAATATTCAGTACACATGCTTCACGCATATTGCTTTACTTATATTTAATTTAATACTTAATTAAACTATAATTGATAAATCATATTTTTTATTTCATAAGTACCCTTGAATTTTAAAATTCTCAAATGCCCAAAAATTTAATTCTATGTTAGTGGATATTTTCCTTTAAATAAATAACTTCATAAAGTGAAGTGAATGAAAGAACTTTCAAGAATCACATATGATTGAATCTTAAATACTATATTACCTACTTTCAGATCAAGATAATATATTCTTGATGCAAAATTATAGATTAAAGAACTATATTTATCAAATCATATAGCGAATATAATTTCATAATATCAAATGTACAGTATATACATTATTCCAAAATTATCACAATTGAAATAAAAAAAAATGCATATCTACACAATACAAGAGTGTACAACATCCATGATTGGGGCTGATGATTTGGAATCAATATTTTTTGAGAAATTTTCGTCCCGAATCGAGTCTCGACAAAATTTGAGACTCTGAGTTTTCATTTTTCAGGACCATGGTCAGGACTTGAGTTTTGAAAATTTCCGGAATTCATAAGTTTTGAATCCCGATTAGGACTATCACAAATTATCGAAATAAATTTCAGTTTTTATTATAAATTAAAAATTGGAATTCTAAATTTTTGGCCCCGTTCGACAAATTCAAGATATTCACACCCGAGATTGGGATATTATTTTTTTCCATTTCGAGATTTGAGAATTCCGAACAGGTCCGGGACCAAGACCGAAATCATAAAATTAGCAAAATTCAAAACTCGTGATTACGAAACTTCATGTTGGATACCTAATGACATACAACCTCAAGGGGGCTCCACATAAAAGTGCAAAGTATGAATTTTCTTGTATTATATAGATCTTGATTAACCAAGCCTAAGTGGTGGTGGTTAATGGTGCTCCTATTCCCTACATACAATAATATTTAACCCTAACACAAGATCATAATTAGCATATGAAAATGTTAGCTACAATGTGATGATGGAGTTATCTATTTTCAAAAACAATGATTCCCAAATAACTAAGTTATTGTCCCTAAAATTTTAAATTCACTTTGTCCCTATATTATCTCACTATCCCTCGTGCTAAAGTGCACGCATGTTTATAGGTTTCTTTAAAGTGGAGATATTGTCAGAAAATTCCTACTTTCATTGCCAAATATTCCACTAACTCACCAATGTTTACAAATTGAATAAATACAAACAATGATTTTATATCACTAGTGTATAAAGTGGGTGTGGGGTTATGTATTATACATTATTTTGTTATTGATTAACACCCTCTTTTGTCATGTCACACTCTTGTGAAATTAAATTATTATTTCAATGTCACAAATCACAGCTTATCTGTATTTTTTTCAACTTGTGTAGACTTTTAATTTGTCATTTTTCACTGTTAAGTTTGAACTTTTCATATGGGTATTAGGGGTTGTGTATCGATGCATGTAGTGCTGTAGTTAACACGTTAATTATTCCGTTTGGGGAATACGTTCGCAATGATAAAATTCAAAAGAATTGATGGGGTATCGTATGAGCGGTCAAACGTGTGGTTTAATTCAATGCAAAGTGAATAACCTTATCAATGCTTGGACATGCCGTGAATTATCTTGAAAGAGAGGGACCCGCCTTCAGGAACACAGATGAATCTAAACATTTCTGAAGGGTGGATCTACTAGCAAACTTGATGTCAGTCCTCACTTTACAAAAAATAGTTAATCATGTTGTTAGAAAATTCATTGAATCCAATTACTTATACTGTATTGACATCTCTTAGTTATTCATCGTGGGACATCACAATACAACGTCCTCGTCGCGATACTCGTGCAGGACCGCCATTAATATCACACTATTTTGGAGCATATTAAAATGATTAAAATATCACAATATTCTTAAACTTATATAATACTACTAATTACATGAAACAATCGAGGGCTATAAAATTACTATTAAACTTATATAATACTACTAATTACGTTTTAAAGCTAGTGATGCTTATTATAAACTTTTGATAAATTATTTTACACTAATTTGAAACTACCAAAAAATAAGATTAAATATATAACAATTATATATAACCCACTTTAGTGATTGAGTATCAAATTGATTGTATTTTTGTCTTATATGATCTCAAAAAGGCCACAACGGTCACTTTGTCGAGTAAAACAATTTGATTTTGAGCAATTAGTGGGCTGATTAATATATTAATTATCCTAAATTAAATAATTCAATAATCAACAAATGTTGACTCTTGGCTCCTACCATCAATTGCTTTTATCATTTGAATAATAATAATAAATTGATAAAGCAGACATTATCTAGAAACATAATTTAATATTACATATAGATTAAAAATATTTGACTTTACCGGTTTAAGTTATCCACCCCAACCACATATTTTTACTTTTTCTATCTCGATAATAATGATCTATTTACTTTATATGATTATCAAGTAATGTTTCATATTTGAAAATGAGTCATTATTAGTGGATCATTCAAAAAAGAAAAAATAAATTGTACTGGGAATATTTATTTACTGTTTAATTAAAATATTCCAGCACTGTTTAATCTGAACTTTATTATACTAGTACTATTTATATATTTTAGTAATTTGGGCTTACTATTCACCCTATAATATCACTGTCCTTACTATTATTAATAAGCTTTGGGCTTAAGAAAATTCAATGGCCAAGCCCAAAAGGAAATATTTGGGCCTAATAAAATTAATATATTTAATGATAAGGCCCAATACGACAATAGTCGCCCTTGGTTTGGAGTCCTCGTGGAGACACATTGACCATTTCGAATCGATCCGAATCCAATTCGAAAATTTAGAATTATCTACGTATTTGAAATTTCTAGAATGATTTGATTTACTTATCAAAATTGAAATCTCAACGCTCTCCCACGTTGATCGATAAGTATGTTTGAGTATTCTCATTGTCAACTATCTCTTATACCATTGTGTATTTTGAGTAATATTCGATTGTAACTGAATACCATACAAAAATCATATAAGTCCTAATTATGAACATATTAATGAAACTTGAAATTCGGATAGTACGAGACCTACACATGATCAGATATTATCCGAAATACCTGAAACTCGACGTGTTAATAAACACTAAATAACTTATTGTATTTTTATATTTATTTATTATAAATAAATTTTTCCATTTTTTATTCTTAGTACATTCCCAATTCCATTTATCCAAATAAGGTTTATCCGAAGCATGCAACCTATCGCTTCTGAAGATCTGAAAATAAAACTGTAAAGTACAACCAGCAAAGCAGCTTCGTACTAGTCAATTTTTATAGGGTTTATCTTCATTGAAGCACATAGAATAATGTCGACGCCAGCGAACCCTACGAATTCCGACTCGGAATCGGAAATTGAGAACATTCCGAGCTCCGATTCGAGTTTCGCGCCAGACTCCCTGGTTACCGCTAATCCGTCGACTCCTCCCCTTGTTTGCCTCTTCCGATTCGCCGGTGACTCCGCCGCCGGAGCTGTCATGGGCTCTATCTTTGGCTACGGTAATTATAAATGCACTATTATGATTAATTTTCCCTGTTTCTCATAGGTTCCTGGGCATATGTAGAGTGCTATGCTGTTTTCAAGGCATTATCGTTATTGCTGATTGAATTATTGCCAAAATGCAAAATTTGGAATCAGTTTGTTCCCTTTGAATTATGTTGCTTGAATTTGATGCTCTGATTATCTGTTTAACATCTCACTGAAAGTGTCAGTTGTGTACTTATTCGAATAACTTAGCTAGGATAATTAACTACGAGCTTTTTGAGAACATGAGGAACTGAACAAGTGAGTTCTGTCTCTTGTGCTGAATCTAAGTTCAGTTACAAGTGAGCTGAACTTTAATTCGACTTGTAGATAAACAAGATTTTCAATGTCTAGACTGATACTATTTAATTTCTGGTGGCCTTTGATTGTCTTCAGCATTATTGATTATCATACATATTTACTTTTAGAATGTGGATCCCTTACAATTTTGTATCTTCATAGGGTCTGGGTTACTTAAGAAGAAGGGTTTTAAAGGATCATTTGCAGAGGCTGGATCTTCTGCCAAGGTGTGGAGTCTCTTCACATCGATCGTTCTTTAATATATAACATGATGACGGACTTCATAATTCTTTCTTGTCACAGACATTTGCAGTTCTATCTGGAGTGCACAGTCTTGTTGTCTGCTTTTTGAAGAGTTTGCGAGGAAAGGATGATGGTAACTCCTCTCACTATGGAGGGATAATTGCTGGTATGAACTGCAATTTTATTTTCTTTGACATCACCTTTTCTCTACAGTCATAAATGCAGGGGTTGCTGGTTGTTGCACAGGCCTTGCACTAAGCTTCCCAGGTATTCTACAGTCATCTTTCTTCCCCACCTCCTTCACCAGCCTCGATATTTCATATCACATTATGGCACCTTTCTGCTCCATTTAGTTGGCTTCACATGCTTAACGGCCAAGAACAACTCTGATACAATAGTGTGTGTTTATAATAACTTTATATAGTATTGGTTTACACCAAAAGATGTCAATATTCCTTCGTCTGTAATTGTTTTTTCTCATATTTCTCATCACTTTTCTTTGCTGTCGATCCACGATTGTGCGAGTGTTTCCACTCTGTGCCTTGCCTTGTGGTGTTAGTTCTTTACCTGTGACCACACAAGCAGCATTTATGGCCGCTAAGCTTATTTTATCGCCTATTTCTCTGCAGGTGCACCGCAAGCTCTACTTCAAAGCTGCCTCACATTCGGGGCGTTCTCCTTCATAATTGAAGGTCTTAACAAAAGGCAACCAGCACTTGCTCATCCTTTCTCCATGGGCGACAACCGGCACCATAATGGCGCGCTTCCTCCACTGGCTCTACCCCTGCCAAACGATTTGAAGGACTCATTTGCATCATTCTGCAGGTCTATAAGAAAATGAGACGGGCTCGAGCTTTCATATTCGTCACCGAATTTTGGCTTCCGAGAGAGAGAACTCCAACTATGCTTTGAGTGTAGGTACTGCGATAAGCGTATTGTAATGGTTAAACTTAACTGTAATTTTTAGCAGAGCTGAATCTATGGCTTCCTTTTATTATATTCACTACTATAACATGAACCTCAGTTTTAATGCATCTATGCACTGTGAGATACAAGGATTAAATTATTTATTACAATTCAATACACAAAAAACACTGTAAATTAATTGTGAGAGTGCAAATAATAATATGATCATGTATGCTGTGGGTGATTTACATAAGCATCATAATACAAAATTAGAGGGCATCAACCTAAAACGACGTCGCTGTGGGTGAAGACCATTTTCAAACCGAGTTGAAGCCTTTTCAGTAAACATCAGGGGTTAAATAGACAATATGAAGTTAATCCGGGGCACGCTAGTAATTTAACGGAAGTGTAATGCATAGGACTCTGGGGTCAATATGCTATTATCGGAGACTATAAGGGTCTCAGGGAAGATAGTGTGGTTTTGACATAAAAGGACGGTCCCTGCAAGGAAGAATCCAACTCGACGACGTCGTTGGGGGGCTTTATAGTAATTTAGTTCGATTAGGGTTTTTGTTAAGCGTATAAATTCCCACCACGCTCTACTATCTCTCCAATTGCTGGCTGCTCTTCCACCGTCGTTCCCGCTACTGCTACCGTCGGAACCCTAGAACCCCAGCCGCAATCATGGGTAATGACATCACTTTCTTTCGCATCCTGTACTACACTATTAGCTACCGATGTTGTATCATCGGTTTTTCTTATTTCGAGTAAAAATGTTGTCCTTTCGCAGGTATCTCACGTGATTCTATGCACAAGAGACGTGCTACTGGAGGAAAAAAGAAGGCATGGAGGAAGAAGCGAAAGTAATTTTCTGCTCAATCTCCTTAGTTCGTTTTTTCTTCTGTTGATTGTCATTGTTTGGATTAAAAATCTATGCTTTCTCAATTGCCTGGAATTGATTTTCTCTTTGCCCGTTTGGATAGATTGAAAATTTACGGACTGTATTGTTTTTTATGCAGAATCTGTTCCTTCTTTAGCTAGTTTAGATGTCATTGTTGCGGATGTCTTAGTATTTTGTAGATTTTCTTTATTCTATATTGATTTAGGTTCATACTATATTATATTCTGAATTAGTTTGTTGTCCTGTTCTTTATTCTATATTGATTTAGGTTCATACTATATTCTATTATGCTATTATTAAGATAAGATTCTACGCGTTTTGTATCTGTACTTCAGTGTTTGTCCTCTGAATACAAATTATTTGTTGTTAATTCTGTACTTCAGTGTTTGTCATCTGAATACAAATTATTTGGTTTTAATCCGCGTGTCTAGAGATAGATGGATCTCTCAGCTATGATTCTGGTGTCAGTGTTTAATTAGTTAATACTATTGTGTGTCACTAGGTATGAGCTCGGAAGGCAACCGGCTAACACCAAATTATCGAGCAACAAGACTGTCCGCAGGATTAGAGTTCGAGGAGGTAATGTGAAATGGCGAGCTTTGAGGTTGGATACTGGAAACTATTCTTGGGGAAGTGAAGCTGTAACCAGGAAGACACGTATTCTGGATGTGGTATACAATGCATCAAACAATGAACTGGTCAGGACACAGACTTTGGTTAAAGGTGCCATTGTTCAAGTGGATGCTGCACCATTCAAGCAGTGGTATCTGCAGCACTATGGAGTTGAAATTGGCCGCAAGAAGAAGGCTGCTGCCAAGAAGGAAGGAGAGGTATACATCTGTTCATTTGTTTATATTTATTATTTTTTTAGTGCACTGATTTGCTATACATTTGCAATCCTTAGCATGTATTACAACACTTAATGTGTTTATTAATCTGTTTATACCCTCTTGACTTCTTCTTGATTAGGATGCTGAAGCTGCTGCCGAGGAGGTGAAGAAGAGCAACCATGTTCAAAGAAAAATTGAAAAGCGTCAACAGGACCGTAAAATCGACTCACATATTGAGGAGCAATTTGGTGGGGGTCGTCTCTTGGCCGCAATTTCCTCTCGTCCTGGCCAGTGTGGTCGCTGCGATGGGTATGTTTTTTCCACTCAGAAGTTTTTTATTATGTTATGCATACCAAGAAGGAATTGATCTTGTTCTGTGAAATTTAAATTTTGCATGTTGTTGGTGATTGGTTTCATTAGTAAGGCTACTGATATTTGTGATTTTACTACCTTGTTTAGCATTATTTCTAAAACCTTTGGAAATCTACTTTGGTTCTTTAGTTTAGTCAAGTTTTCTGTAACACACACATTCTCAACTGACTCAGTTATACATTGATTATCAATGCTAATCTCTTTCATGGTATGGTAGCTGTATTTTTAAATTTCTCTAATATATTTTTCATGTAAATAGGTATATTTTGGAGGGCAAAGAGCTGGAGTTCTACATGAAGAAACTTCAGAAGAAGAAAGGAAAGGGTGCCAGTGCTTAATTATCTTTATATCTTCTATCTATGTACTCTCCAGAACAAGGAAAGCTTTCTAGAGTTTCTTTGCACTTGCAACTGTTATACTGTTAATTTCTTGAGAACTATGTTTTAGAATTGCATTGCCTTTTGGCTTTTAAATGTTATGACCTCCATTTTTGTTTACAGATTATTGTTATCTTAGTCTTGCCTGTTTTTGTCATTGAACGTTCTTTTTTGATACTTAATACATTATATATAAATATAACTATATATATATTTATATTGATATATATTTCTAGGTAGGAAGTATTCGTTTGAAAACTATAAATCCAACCTATTATTCAATTCCAAATTACAGTCTTCATAGGATGAGTTTGAAGCAAAATCCTTAACGTTACACTCTTGAACAAGGTTCATTCTAGAATTTTATACTAAACGCAATTTGATTAATTCTTTTTTAAGTTTCGTTCACAAAGATGTCTTATTGGGAGTTAATTATTTCTAATTAATGTATTTATTAATCCCAATTAAAATGGATTAATTACCTAAATTAATTAATCACATTTGAAGAAAATAAAACATAGAAAAAGATAATAAAAGAAAGAAATGAATTAGGGGGACTCGCACGGTACGAGCGGGCGCAGGGGAGTCCACCACATGTTTCAATTAAAAGAATCAAAAATGGTAAAATTAAATAAAAGCAAATAGTCAAGAGAGAAAAGAGAGAGTTGATTCTAGGCTGATAAATAATTCAGACTGTGGAATAAACTACAAAGAAATATCAACAGTTTTCTGCTATGAACAGCTCCAAGAATTGAATTGCATGCAGTAGGAGCAGCATCAGCAGCAGTGGAATGAATGAATGAATAGCTTCAATTTATGCTCTGCATTGATTGGTTTTGAACAACTCTCCTGAGCACATCATTGGCGACGACGGCACCAGTTCCATTATCTCCTTCATCACCTCTGCCTTGTCTGCCTCAAACATCTCATCCTCTGCACCACAAATCAACAACAGTTTTGATCAGAGAAAGAGAGGGCCTCAATGCTATGTTTGTTGTGATGTTAGAGGACGAAAGAGTCGATCTACCTTTGTCGGGGTTGAGGCCATTGAAAAAGCGGATGAGCTTGCTTCTGTTGGCACACAGTATGTTGATGATATTAGTAGGCTTGTTCTGGTTTGCCACGAAGAGCTGCAAACAAAGTGACTGACTAGTTAGTACATAAATTCAATTGTACAACAAGTGGAACGGGAACGGAACGGGAAAGGGGAACGGAGTTTTCATGTTTGAGGAGAAATTTTCACCTTGAACACATGGAATGCATCCATTTGTATGCACTTGTGTGATTCCTGCATGCAACACAGAACCAGCACGATTAGGATATCTTCTTGAATCAAGATTAGTATAACAGTCGTTGGAGCCAAGCAGCCAAGCATAGAGGAGCGAAATATCATAATTGTATGCAAGTTTGCAGAACATTACCCTCAGGAGATTCATTAGAACTATCATATTGTCCTTCGAGCTGACATAGCGTACCATGACACGGGAATTTGATCTCTCAAGCAAGATGTCTCCAAGAAGCTGAAAGGGAAAACATATCATTAGCCCCAAAGTTGTTGCATGCTCTTGACTTCAAAATGTGGCCATCTTAGAATTTGAAGTATATACGAGCAAAAGAGCTCGTTAAGTTGTTCATAACAGAAAAGAGTGCGATCTCGGACACTTCATACCTTGACAGCAAATCGCCGGGTCATGTAGTTTGGAGACTCCAACAGCTTAGAGTTGAATTCGGCAAAAAACTACGAAATGGAAAAGATAGGACAAATGTAAGGCTATAATCTACCAAAAGAGGTAGGAAGCTGATTTTCTACATCATATTCAAATGCACCACAACTACTGAGGAATTAGAAAACCATACCCAACAATAATTTTCATTGAGAAAATCTGCAACAGTGGACTTATGGCGTGTCATAAGCTCCTGCAGTATATAGCAGGAAACATTGAGCTTCATACATATATATAACATGAACGCAAATGGAGAGCAAGCTTTTCTCTGCGGAAAGACAAATATTTCGCAGGCAAACATTTTCTTCTAGTAGAGGGCTAATCCAGGAAACTAAACCTAGATGGAGACTAAAAGCATAATGTACAACCTTAAAGGTAGCAGCAGCATCCGAAGCAACATCGAAATTTGGAAGCTGAATGTAGTCAAAAAACTTCTTCATATGGGCTGACTGCAAAGTGTAACTGCCAGCAAAAGAAAGATACAAGAGTTTATGCAATAATAAGGGCTGAAACAATGGCAAGAACTATAAGAGCAGATTACAACACAGTTTCTTACCTAGCGACCACCTGATGTCGAATGCACTCCCTTAACATTCCTCCGTAATGCAGAGCAAGGGCAGGATCGTCGTAGCTGTCGAAAACGAGATGTGAAACCAGCACTTTACATATATACTGGAGGGAAAAAAGAGAGGAGGAATAAAAGCACAACCATCACCAATAACAAAAGGATCACTCACCCAGTAATCATAACGTCCAAGAGATCAAGATTCTCTTCCAAGTATTGAGAAGCAATCAACCGTGAGCTAACCATTTGCCTCTGCAAATTCGCAATTACTCTAGTAGCATCCTTGCGGGCCTTTCCAACAAAAAAGAAACCACTACCATTAGAATACTCAAAACCAAAACAAAATTATGACAAAAGGTTTGTTTTTGGAGCAAGAGAAATGCGTGGAAGAAGTGAGCAACCTCGAAGTTTATTTTAGGGAGGCAAAGAACAAGCAGACGCATAGTGTCATCAGCAAAGAACTCTTGAGTAACTTGTGCACAAGCTTCTGCAACAGGCTCGGATTCCTCAATTCCGTACAAAATCGATTTCAGCTCCCTAATATCGGCATCCAATTGCGCCAACTGCAACCGAAACGCTCCATAAATTGAAATTCAAAATTTTCAAACAATCGCAAATTTCACCAGGAAATGCATGATTCGGACATCGCAAAATCGAAACAATCAAACAGCATAGCGAAATTGAGGAGAACGGGGAACGAACGAGCGAACGAACCCTTTCAGCGGCGCGCTTAGGGCTGGCATCCTCCGATTGGGAAGCGATGCAGGCGAGCATTCTCCTGACATCGCGCACAATATCGGCGGGAGCCCTAGGTTTTTTGGATTTGAAGAGCTTCTTCATGGAATTGCTCCTCAATAGTTTGGGAACGAGCTTCTTCAAGCTCATAGGAGAGCTAGGCTTCTTGAAAGCGTCCGCCTCCTTCATGGTTATCGACATCTCTTTCCCCTGAAACGCGAGGCACGTGTCTCCGGGGAATGAGATCCCGCTGGAATGAGGGGTTCCAGAAACCACTAAGAGATCGACGCCTTCTTTCCTCCGTCTCTCCTTCTTCTTTTTTTCTTCTTTTTTTCTTTTTTCTTTTTTGAGATGTGATTATGGGTTAAGAGGGAAGGTAAAGTAGGAAAGGAATCGAAGATTTCGGTAGGGATGAAGATGAAATCGTGAGGAGGAGCAACGCCATTTCTTCTTCTTCGGAGCGAATGAGGTTTGGATTCATTATGGCTTTCTGTGCTTCCTGAATTCCTCTGCTTTCCTATTTTCCTCTCCTCTGTTTCATGCAAATATATATGGAAAAAATTAAAACTTAAATCATTTAATTTAGAGAAGAAACGACATTTTAAATTGGTTTGTCGTTAATTTCATTTAAAATTTAAGAAAAACGACAGATTCTGTTTTCATTAAAAAAAAGAAGAAGAAAATATTGGAGTCCCAGAGTTATATTTTGTTATGTCGTTGAATAATTAATCCATATTTGCTCTTCACACACGCATGGAATCAAATATTTTGGATAATATCCGATCGGATTTGGGTTTGTGTATTTTAGAATTTTCGAGCTGTACTTTATATTTGAACGGGTATCATCCGAAGTTCAAAATTTTCATTTATTATATATTTATTTTTATAATTTAAAATATTTTTAAAAACATATCCAGAAGCTAGGAGGAGTGTTTATTCATGAATTGTGTGTCAAATATTTTGGGTAATATTCGATACTCAATCAAATTCAGATATTCGAATATTCGAATATTCGAATATTCAATTTTCAAGTTTTCAGGTCGGGTTGGGATTTATATATTTTAGAATTTTCGGGTTCGGGGTAGAACCCAAAATTCAATTATTTATCTATTTATTATTCATATAAAACTATATTTTAATTTGATAATTTAAAATATTTTTAATATTCGATACACCCAAATTTTTTGAAAATACTCGATAAATATATATAAAAATAAGAATAATTTTAGCTAATTCGTGTAATTTCGAGCACCCGAATGTCCTACGCGAAATATTTGAATCAGGTTCACGTACTCGAAATTTAAGTTCGAATTCAAGCTCTGGTAGTTAAAATTTAAAAATTTTGAATTTATATACATAAAAATATTGGGTAGAATACCCGACACGAACCGAATAGACACATTATTTATGATCATTTGATTTTTACACAAATCTTAAATGGAGTCCAATTATATTAGATTTGGTGAATGAAATAAGATAACTCATAATGCTATCTTAATTTGAATTACAAAATAGAGAGTAAAGAAGCTCCTAATCAATAACCAAAAACATCAATAGTGGATTGAGACTTCCATTGCTTAGCATTCTCAAATCCATTAGTACAATTCTCAAAGTCCTCAATAGTCTGATCAATTTGTTCTTGAGTGTTCATCACAAAGGGACCATACTGCACCACAGGCTCCCCCAATGGCTCACCTCCAACCACAACAAACCTCACCGGCTTCGACGACTTGTTCCACGCCTCCAAGCCGTCTCCCGGGCCAAGGAGGAGGAGGTGGTGGGCGGACACGGGAGACGATCTCGAGTTCCAAAACGTGCCCTCTCCCTCCAAGACGTACACAAAGGCATTCCACGACACGGGTATCGGTTGGCGGACCTTTGCCCCGGGCTGGAGCGTGAAGTCGAGAAACATGGTCGGGGTTCGAGTGTATATGGGAGAGGTCACTCCTAATGCCTCACCTGCAATCACCCTCACCTCCACACCATCCCTTGATGCTTCCAAGATCTCATCACTCTTCATTTCTTGATACCTTGGCTCGATCCTACAGCATTCCATTATGGTGTTAATAATACAATACAGAAAGATTAAAGAGATGTAGAATAGAATGCATGGAGTGAGATACATTTTGTAGTTGGAAGAGAGGTTGATCCACAATTGCAAGCCCTTTTGAGTTCCCTCAGCAGCAGGCATTTCTGAGTGGACAATACCTCTGCCTGCTGTCATCCATTGCAAGTCACCTCCTTCTATGGTCCCTTTGTGTCCCTCAAAGTCCTCATGTCTCACTGCTCCCTATCAACACAAACCAAACCAAACCAAACCACCCTCTTCTCAATGCCTACCTTATTTTTGGAGAACATTGAAAAATTTAATATTTTAAATTGGAAATTACTATACCTGCAGCATGTAAGTGACGGTCTCGAATCCTACAATACCAAGAACAAATATACATAATCAAGTTTAAAGAGAACATAATCTTAGTGGAAAAAAGAAAAGAACAGAAAGAAGAAGTACTGGGAAGTCACCTCTATGTGGATGATCAGGAAATCCAGCAGGAGCAGAAACTGAAACCCATTTCATTTCAACAATAAAACAATATTAAAACTCATTCAAAAAACTAATTAATTAAAACCCACATTAAAAAACAAAAAACAGAGACAGACACCCCACCTGAGAATTCGTCCAAGACAAGGAAAGGGTCGAAGTACTTCACCTCAAACCTGCCAAAACACCACTTCAAATTAATATTAAATAGGAGATTAACCCAGAAAATGAAAGAAGAAGAAAAGGGGGCATGCAATTACCTTCCAATGCTTCTTCTAACGGTGGCACCAACGCCTTCTCGTTGAGGCCTAGCCAGGAACTTTCTTACAACTGGACGAGGTTCTCTCACACTACTGTTAGACATTTTATTTGCTTCTTCTCTCTTCTATTTCTTGAGTACTGTGTTTTAAAGATTTTATTTTGATTTTGTGGGAAATGGATTTGAATATGGAGAGAATTGGTGGGTTGGGTTTAGTGTATATATATAGGAGGCACGGCCACAGGTGGAGGAGAAGGGAGGGAAACTTAATTCCGTTAGTTGATGTAATGGATTTGGGGAGGAAGAAAGGTCAAAGGGGGGAAGAGGTGGGGCCCATGCTGCCAGTTGTACGTCTTCTTCTTCTTCTTCCTTATTACATCTTTTGTTTTATTTTGCATCACCCTCGCGACATCGTGACGTCATCCTAGTACTTGCTTTTCTTTTCTACACATTTTGTCACTTTTGGTATTTATTACCAAGTAAATCTATTAGTTTTAGATGTGTATATATAGTATAGGGGAAATTAAAGCATTGGTGCTTATAATTAATAATTATATATTTATAATTTATCAATTATAACTACACTTTTAAACAAAGAAAATGGTGCTATGTAAAGGACCTCGATTTTTAATTAAACAAAGAAAATAGTGCTATTAAACTAAAGTGTAACATATCACTTAATTGTAGAAACTAAACACTAAAAAAGTCAAAGCAAGCATTAAAAAGTGGAATAAATATTTGGTAATATTTTCAAACATTAAATAGCTAATGCTTATATCGTTTATATAGTTTGTATATAAAGTGATTGGGTCATCCATTCGTCACTACATCAACATGGATCGATCTGTATAAACTAATTAATGGTCTTTTCTTTATTCATAAAATGAATGGTCCTTGTTTGATTCGTATAGAGAGGGAAATTGAAATTTTGTGACAGTTGTTTAATAGAATTAAATTTTTTCAACATATCCATGTCAGACATTGAGATTTCAGACAATAATAACATTATATTATATACATATATACAGGGACGAAGGGAGCTAGGGGGCAGAGGGGGGCAATGCCCCCTCTGAGATTTTGAAATTTCGTAGATATATGTTTGTAATTTTAATCTATATCATCAATAAAAAAAATATATACATTAAAATAATTAGTTAGCCCCCTCTCAACCAAATTTCTAGCTTCGCCACTGCATATATATCTATAAATCTAATATGTTACTACAAAAAATGTATTATATATCAGCGAAATAGTGACGGAAATTTTTTTCGTTTTTAAATTTTAACAGATTAACAACAGAATTGTTGTTAAATTTTAGTAATAGAATTATCCGTTATTAAATTTAGTAACGGAATTTTCCGTTATAATTCCGTTACTAAAATTGAAAAAGCCATTATAGAAACGGAAATTTCGTTACAATTCTGTTGTTAAATTTTTTAGTAACAATCGATATTACTAAGAAAACATCCGTTACAAATCCGTTACTAAAATAAAATTTTGTTGTAGTGTGTATATAATCAATAAATAGGTTTTAATTCAAATAATAAATGTTTTTTAAGTGAAAATGAAAAAAAAAAAATCAATTATCAATTTTAAAAAGTCATGCTTCTACAATAATGAAGAATATTTATTTTAAGTTAATATTTTTAATCAGTGTTTAAATTCTTTATCATTTCTCATTCTCATGTATAGTTTTTTTCATACAAATCTAACACTACGTATGCATTTATATATATATATATATATATATATATATATATAATTTGATATGTTTTTTAATACATAACATAAATAGCCAAACATGTTCTTATACTTCTTATGTCTTAACGAAGTAGCACATAAATACATTATTTATCCAGTTGTGAGTGTACGAATTAAAAAATATCATAATTTATTATTATAGTTATAAAACTTCAACAATGTAATAATAATACTTTCAATTAATATAAAAAATAAATGTAATGTGAACACCTACTGTCTGATTGTATAAGGAATAAATTTGGACCATAAAAGGAATCATAGTAGTGATAAATATGACTTAGTAATCCACATCATAAGCCACCCATTATACTCATAAATAATTTCCCCTTCAGAAAGTCTTTTTAATAATTGGATAATTGAATTTCATACATATTTTATATTTTATTAACAAATACTGATTTCCAAAATGTATACTTACATTACTACATTAGCTATAATTATTGAACGATTAATATAATGTGGGCTCAAGTGCGCGCCGAAAGATTTTAATGACAATTAAAATTCAATGAGTTAAAAGCTCTTATTTGATAAATATCTTATATGTGTTTTGTTAACATCAATATGCACCATTTCAAATATTCCATGATTAAGTATTCATCAATGATCATCATTGTAAGTACTCCTTGTTTTGATGCAAAATTAGCTTAATCTTTTTAGCTTATTAGTCAACCTTAAAAATCATAGGGATGGCACTTATATAGAGATGTTCAAAAGAAACGTAATTGTCGGAATCATAATCATCTTTGACGGTTTGATTTCGATTTTAAATGTTTAGAACTGTGAATCGGAAATTCTGAACGTAAGATTATATTTTAACTCGTAAATTTATATAAAATACTCATTTTTAAAAGTGGTTATGGTTGTTCGAAATCGGAACCGCCTTGGATAATTTCGGTTCCGAACCGTGAACCGTTATAATTACGGTTCCGGTTACGATTTTGAAATAATAAAACTGTAATATATGATCCAAAATTGATAAATTAATAATTAATCATGATCAATAATATCACAAAAAATATACATATATAAAATAAAGGTGAGTTGTGCACCTAAATAAAACTATTTGTGGATGATTGGATTGTCTGTCAATAATAAGTTGCTGCAATTAATTTGACAATGAAATGGAAACTGTCAACATAATTAATTAATCAGATAAGAATTAATCTAGAAAAAACACAACTCCCATTCACTGCTATTAACTATCAAGCAAAAGAAAAATAAAGACATAACTTTCTCATTGCGTCATTATAACGAAAGCATGATGAAAACTTACCTTTATACTAATTTCTTCAATTAATAGTATTTCTATTCCTGTCTAAATATATTACATTCTATATTGTAATTAAATGAAATTATATTATTGTCAATAAATTAATATTTTATACACTCTTCTTAATAACCATGCCGGTAAAAGTGTTATGGTTAGTGGGACGGAGAAGTACGTCACATGAAAAACAAAAAACAAATTGAATTTTTGAAGTAATTAGAAAAATTATATAGTCTATATATATATAGTTGATGATTATAATAAAAATATATCTGCTTGTATTAATTAAAAATAAATCTAAACCATCTATATTCATCCAATGAATATAATCAATAAACCCTAATAAAAAAGGATAACAAATTCCCTATTTTTTTAGATAAAATATTTTAAATAAGATATATATCAAAATTATCTTTTAATTTATACTATTAATCTAAATAATTTAATAATTAAAATTTATTTTTAATTAACTTATACAAAACTATTTTTATTTTGATCAACATATAGAAAATTAATATTAGTGAGAAACGTGTGGGACTTTTTTTTGCAAAGGAATATAAAAGGGGGCTGGAGGCGCGTGATTTGAACGCATTATAATTGTGATAGAATGATGATCTATTCATTACGATATATTGATGCAATGTTACTCATTTCTTCCACTTTAAATTTTTTCTCTGTCTACTTGTTTATTTATTAATTCTTTCCTTATTCACTTTTATATTTTGCCACCCTTTATATATTAATTTGTTATACATAGAAAGAAATATAATAGTTTAGGCATGTAATTTAGAGTGTATTAATCCTGTCTGCTGCTGCGGTTGAGTGATCATTTTCGCATTATCATATTAATTAATATTAGTATGTAAATTATTAGAGTATAATTGTTATTCATATGTATTATATATTATGAAAATTAAAATTGTTAAGAGATATAAAATGTGGAAATGCCTAACATTTAAATTTATGTTTAAAACGTACAAAATAATTGTTTAAGATTAGTACGTGTTTGTGTGAGATCTCTTCCTCTTTAATAGAAAATTAACTTATCATAAAATTAATGATTTAAGATTTAAAATATATAGTTGTTGTATTAATGCAATACCAGAAACGTAATATCTTTAAATTCATATTGGTAAATAGTAGTAAATAAGATTACATTACACTAAAAAAGGACGTAAAGGAAACAGCAAGCTCATAATTTAATGCAGACTAGCGATTTTAAAACTACAAAAAAGGAAAATCGCATTTGAGAAAAGGGAAAATGGAGTAAAAAGCGCATGCATGCAGTAATAGCATATATTACTGTTGAGGGAATTAAGCTGCGGCGGCCTTCACTTTCTCGATCAAGTCGGCGGCGTCCTGCACGGTGGCGATGGCCTCCGCGCCGCCCTCCCCGACGGAGACTCCGAACTTCTCCTCGAGCGCCATCATTATCTCCACCGTGTCCAGAGAATCGGCGCCGAGGTCCGCGAACTTCGTCTCCGGCGTCACCGCGCTCTCCTCCACCGACAGCTGCTTCGCGATCGTGCTCTGCACCACCTGCAGCGTCTCCGCCTGCGCAGCCGCGCACGATACCCTAAAATTTCCCCCCTTCCACGATTTTGGCGCCAATTTCACCCCCACCGACCTCGAGGTGGTTCTGAATTCGGCGGCGGCGAAAGTTGAGGATCGGCGGAGGAAGGCGGCTTGAACGGTGGAGGCGATGGAAGCCATTGAAATCAATCTAATTGTATGAAAATAGGGAGGTAATGATCAACGTAATTGAGGAGGAAGTGCAAGTAGGTGTATATAAAGGGGATAAATTGAAAACGGCGACGTTTAAAACTATGCGAAGCTGTGTCTTGTTCAATTTGGGGAGTGATAATGGCAATGGTGTTTGTTGCAATTAGGACAGTGCTGTAGTTTCTGTATTACCGTTTTTGTTGTTTGTAATGATTTTGTGTTTGTTTCTTCTGGCCGTCCCATGCAATATGTCATTTTTCCTTAATACTTATTGGGCTAAAATTAGATATATTACTTCACTACCCTAGTTTATTATCTATCCATCTTTCTCCTCAGCCCAAGCCCATTTGATATATAATGTTCACGAACTTAACTCTAACTTGATTTATAATAGTCGAATAGAACTTCAATTCAAATTCATCATTCGATTTAATTGGATGTAGAGTTGGCTAAATGGCCTAGCTCGATGGGCCGGCCTAGGGAACTCGAGGTTTAGGTTAGATTGGGCTAAGAAATAATAAGCCCAAAAAAATCGGGCTTTGTGGCCCGCCCAGATGACCCGGCGGACTGATCGGGCTTTTGGTTTACAAGTCCTGAGTTTTCGGACCAAAAAGCCCGCCGCCAAGATATGTTATTTTTTGTTTTGAAAATATATAGAAAGTTTTGGTAAATTACATTTTAATATTTGATGTTAAATTATGTATGTGGAATTTAATTTTAGGTTATGCAAGAATGATTCAATCATTTCTATTTTTCGTATATTAATGACTTGTTTGGTAGACATGATAAGATTAAATTATCTTACTAAATCATGTATTTAATAGAAAATGTGATTAACACGTCGGCACGCTATTAAATAATGAGCCCGTCTTAAAATCACTATTTTCCTATACATTTTAATCACGTGAGATTAAAATAATCTTAATAAACTATACAATTTAATTTTATCATGTTGTATTCTATTTATGCTACCAAACAAGGCCTTAGGCGGGCTTAGTCCGTGGCCGGTAACCCGAGAGTGCTGAACTGGGCCGCAATTATATACCCATAATGATTTTCCCAGCTATCATCACCCCAATCACATATTGGGTATGTGCAGATTTCTATATATATAGATATACGAGTGAGTGTGCAGTATTATATATATATAAGTGTGCAGCGTGTGTATATATATATATATTTATTTATTGAGTGTGTGGTCATATATATGTATGTGTGCTACAATAATGTATATATTAGTAAGAATGTGTGCATGTAAATTATATATATAGTTTGTGGTATATATATATATATAAGTATGCATGTGTTTTGTATTATTGAATTAGAATCTCATTTTTATTCTAGGTGAGACTTTGTGATCTATTAATTGTTATCGTCTGACTATCTCGATTGAAGTTCTATAATTAAGGTGATGGATGTTTTTTACGATTAAATGTAATTGCTAATATTTTTACCGTATATGTGACTGTTATGTTAAAATGTCAAACCTACATGATATATTAAAAGTCTTGCACAAACGTACGCAGTCCAGAGATTCAGTAAAAGATCTGGGATCCGAAAGGGGTTTACGGGCATTTGCATGATATGTTATGTATCGTTTAAATATTGGCTGTTACGTGTCTCTCACTGAGTATGTGGATATAGTTATTTTTCAGGATAAGGAGTCGGACAGTGACGCGGTGGTGGTAGCAGACATCGTTTTATTCTATTTTAGTTTTATTTTATTTTTTCGCTAAAAGATATTTTTTATGATGTTTTGATTTAAGGAAAAATGTCCCGTTATTTGTTCAAATGTTATTTTAAAGGTTTCCGCGCTATAGTTATTTTTAAATGATTTTTGTTAATGAGATTTAAAGGTTATTTTTATGTTTGAGGAAAAAGCATTTTATGTTGAATGGAAAAAAATACGGGACGTTACACTTCGCATTAAGATATGTCATTAAGTAATATAATGGACTTGCTTTATTTTAAAATTTAAACAAAGCTTTATCCTATTGAACCCTAATCGTGTCATATGCCATTCTCGTGTTAATACAATACAAGATGTCATATGATTCAGGTCAATTGATTTGATTTGATTTTTTTATTTTGGACTAAAATATTTCACCCTATATATTCCTATATATCCCACTCAGTTTCGAGCTAGCCCGTCGGGCCAAAATATATAATTTTGTTAATAAATATTTTTTAATAACAAAATAATTATGTTGTCTTTTCTCAATAGAAATATTTAACTTGATATTAAATACAAGAAAGTACTATTTCATTATAAACTTACATAATAACTAATAAATTACTAATAATTTGACACAATTTTGATATATATAATTATATTTTTTTAATTTTTAAGTAATAATTGTTTTTTATCTGTTTATCGGGCCAACCCGTTTAGTTTTTGGGCTAGTCCTATCGGACTTTTTTTCTTTCGCTCTAAAATATTTAGGTCCTATTTCTCCTTTTATATATCAGTCTATTCGAGTCACCTTGACGGTTTCTGGATAAATTGACATCTCTAAATGTAATATAAGTTCATGAGACAAATGAAATGACATATATATTGTTGGGAAATATTTTATAAGTGTTTTGATTCAAATTCCAATACCTCCTCTGAAAGATGTAGTAAGCCCAAATTCTGAATTCTTTGTTTTGTCTGAGAACTCAATGTTAGGGAGTTCTATTTTGCAGGTACACTAAAGGACTCTACTGAAGATTCAAAGTTATGCCAAAACTGAAGGACTACTCCCACTGAAGTATCTCCTGAAGTTTTGAAGATGAAGCAGAAGTCAAGACCATTTTTGCAAGGCCACTGAGTGCCCCTTTTGAAAAGCCACTGAGTACCTCACTACCTAGTAAAGGCCAAGCTTCAGGCCACTGAAGGGCCAAGTGCAAGGCCAAGCTTCAGGCCACTGAAGGGCCAAGTGCAAGGTCAAGTTTCAGGCCACTAAAGTGCATCTTGCATGTCCACTGAAGTTTAATCTGAAGCCCTCACTGAGTGTGCAACCTACGCTATAGATGTAATCATTTCCGACAAAGATCTCGTAGGTGAAGATCTTGTGGCAGACACCTAAAAAGGTAAAAAGGTCAACTACTCCAACGGGAAGAATTCAAACGAAGCTCTATCTCACTACGGCTATATCTTTGGGAGAGCTCTATATATACCCCGTCACTTCGCTCGCTTCATACACCGGTTATCCATTCTTTACAAACGTATTATCGCTATCATCGCTCTCAAGTCTTCAAGCTCTACTTCTTAGAACACTCAAGCCTTTCAGATTATATTCTCAAGTGTTCATCTTAGCGATTATATTGTAACCGAAGAATAGTCTTAACTTAGATTAAGTTCGAAGCTAGTTGTGATCATACAATATTGTATATCGAACCCACTGTGGTTGATCACTGTAAGACTATTACTCCATTCATTTGGAAACCCTCGACTAACATCGAGACTCGTGGACGTAGGAGTTTTTATCTCCGAACCACGCAAACCAATTTCTCTCTCTCATTTAAATTCAGTATTTATATTTCATTGTTTATCATACTTTGAATACTGATTAATTGAAAAGAGAAATATTGCATTAATTTTTCTGACAAACGAGTAATTATTTAAACCACCACATTCCGCACAATACTTAAGATATTAGTCCATCAGTCCAACACTCAGTGTAGACTGAAGGATTGTTATCTAAAGTTACTACTCTGCTGATCGCCCTCCCTTCAAATTTGAGTCTTCACTGAAAACCTATTTTAATCTAAAAATTTAAACTGGTGTACCCCCCCCCCCCCCCATATACTCAATATACTCGTTTCGGGACCAACATATATATATATATAATGTATTATATATATATAATGTATTTGCTCTTCCATAGCCCATATCTATTACTACATCCGTCCATTAATAATGACTCACTTTTATCAAAATTGTGAGAGCTTTTTAGACTATACAATATATAAGAAATGGATAATTGCCTATAAATATAAAAACTAATCACCCATCAGTTGAAAATGGAACAATTTAGTCCAAACTATATTCAAAGCATCAATGGAGAAAATTACTTTAATTATAATAATAATATATAAGATGTTATATTTGCTTATATACAACTCATTTTATGATTAAATAAATATTTTTCTGAATGAAAACTATTTTTTTATTTGGTTAACTAATTGATTTTTATCAAACAAATAAATAGTTGATTTTTTAAATTGTTTTTTTTATTACGACATAAAGTGATTATATCAGTAAATTTTACACAAGATAAGTCCTTATGTACAATTATATTTTGCAACTGATTTGCAATTATGCTAATAACATAAAATGTAATGTAATTTTTTACCAATACGTTATATATATGATAAATTACGGTAAATAATATTTAATTATTATAATGTATAAATTTATATTACTTTTAAACAGATTATTGCATTTTTTATAATATTTTTTTGTGATTTATCAACATACATTATTTTAAAATTTATATATATAAATCACAATGTAAAATAATACCCCGTCGATTTTCGACGGATTGTACACTAGTAATAATATATAAGATGTTATATTTGCTTATATACAACTACTCATTTTCTCTCTATCATTCCTGCCTTAGGATGTAACTGCATTGTAGAATATTAGTAATAATATTTTAGATACATATATAGTGTTCAATAATAAGGTACACAAATTATCTTTAAAATTCCGTGTATCATATATCGCATGGACATTGTGACAACATCTATAACTATCATCTATGTAGATAAAAAAAAAATTGAATTGAATTGGTACAAATCTTTACACTCTTTATTTGGTAAGATGAATTTATATGATATGTGGAATATAATAGTTTATAATAATGATACATGGAATATATTTGCAATATAAACATAAAAGGAGAAATGAAAACCTTTCAATCAAGAGAGAATGGTAAGATGAATGGTAATTAATAAAAAAATATTTAAATTTTAATAGTTATCTATGTGGCATGCCACATCATTCCTGGACGCATTAACCCCGCCCGTCGCATGCGGGTGAGTATTTTCGACTGTTATTATTATTTAAGACAAATGAAATATATATTAATCAACTCAATATAATTACACATCATCTAGGTTGAAACGTAATATTTAAGTGAAAATATTCACATAAGTCAATTGATATAAATTGAATTTTAAATTTCAATTTGATATTGATTCGATTATGTAAAATAACTTTCAATTTTGTTCTCATCTTGTAATTATCTTACTTAATAATTTGATGATCCTTTTCTTGAAAAAATAAGAGAATGACGGTTAGTTTCAACAGATGCAGTTAAACTCCCTTAAGAGAAACTATAAATCAAGCTAAGTCGATGATGACTTTAGCGATATATACCAGATTTCTCAAGAACCTCCATTCCATTCGTGCATCAACAACAAATCTCTACTGCCATTGCCTATTGTAAGCGAATTCAACACTTAGTAATTTCCTTTCACTTTTCTTTACAGAAGCGATTAATTGCTTAATTACTACGTAGTTCCGATGGATTATTCTTGTGCATGAAGTTCTCTTTTACTAATTGCAGCAGTTCGTGAAAGCGAGCGACTGGGCAAGTAATATTTTAATCTGGTATTACAAAGTAAATTAAACAGAAAACTGAGTAATTATTTGATGAAACAAACAATTGCTGTTCACTGATTTGAGAGGAGAAGAGTAGCGAAAGGTGGGTCAACTAGAAGAAAAGTGGGACTCTCTTTTTCTTCTTGGTAGCACATTTCATTTAACTCTCCGTTTCTGCATTTTTCTACGTTGGTTGCTTACAATTTTTTCTAAATTACTGTGCAGTTGTAGTTCTTGAAAGAAGTCTAAATTACTGCTCAGAAACAAGTTGGAACCGATCTCTCACCAGGTAAATAAAGAAAGTTAATCACCAAAGTGAATATGGGACTCTCCTTTTCTTCTTGGTAGTAGTTTCTGCATTTTTCAACGTTGGTTGCTTACAATTTTTTCTAAATTACTGTGCAATTGTAGTTTTGCTTACAATTTTTTCTAAATTACTGTGCAGTTGTAGTTCTTGAAAGAAGTCTAAATTACTTCTCAGAAACAAGCTGGAACCAATCTCTCACCAGGTAAAGAAAATCATTTTATGAAATCGTAACTCAAAAGTGTGTTTTTAATCATATCGTTCATGATTGAATATCCACTCCTTTTTTGCTGTTATATAAACACACTTGATGCAGTCCCTTTAACATGCATCTTCAACATAGAATTCATCATCAACTCATCTCCCACCAATTACGCACACTTACAAAATCCAAAAATCCTAAGCACCTCAATCTCAAGACAACTTAAGCATTTTGGTTTGGTTTGGTTTGATGAGCATTATATTAATTTGTTAATTACCAAAAGCTAGAGCATTCGGAATTAAGTGAATTGAAAAGGGGTTGCTTTAATTTAATTTTTCTTGGAGTGAAAGTACTATAGTGATTGTTACGCATCATGCATTAGGCTTCCATCTCTTTTGTGCATTAATAATAGACATAATGTTGAGCATGCTTTTTTGCATCAAAACCGATCATAACTGCACAGTCATGTCTAAAAGGCAAAGCCTTTGTCTTGAATGCCCTTAGGGCAAACACACTCACACACACATATCGTAAGCGAATTCAATACTTAATAATTTCCTTGCACTTTTCTTTACAGAAGCTATTGCTTACTACGTAGTTCCGATTATTCTTGTGCATGCATGCATCGATCAAGAATCACTTGGTTTGATATGCATGGAGTTACAGTACTAATTCATAAATATATGTTTGTGGGCAGGGTTAGAATAATGGATTCATGTGGAGGAAAGGGGAAAGAATTAGGGTTGGAAGGACATAGCAGCAGCACAAGTGCAGAAAAGAATAATACAGAGAGGGTTCTGGGTACTGATGATGCCATTAATGAAGGGAGTCACCCTTCAACGCCCTCTCCCAGTATTAATCACCATAAGAAAGTACTTAGCACCCATTACAACAGCAATCATCATATTCTGCTGGTGGGAGAAGGAGATTTCTCCTTCTCCACCAGCTTAGCTTCTAGTTTTGGTGTTGCTTCTAAAATGGTGGCGAGTTCACTGGATTCTTTAGGTATATATATATATATATATATGTTTAATCATAACAAATTAAGATACTACTACTAATTTTATATATTCATGTGTGCAGATGTGTTAATGGACAAGTATGCTGAGAGGGTGTACAGTACTTCATGAAATTGATGCTAGTGAGATGTCAACTCATAACATTCTTGGACGGATGAAGTTTGATAGGATAATCTACAACTTTCCATATGCTAATAATGTTTTTAAAGAGTTCTGCCCCCGCAAGGCTCAGATAAGGTAATTATTTTTGCTAAATTTAGTACATGTCTTTGTTTTTAGTATTTGATCTTTTTTATATTCGTGTCTTTATTAATCGGAGGGAGTACTGTGCAGGAGGCATAGGATGCTGGTTAGTGGATTTTTAAAGAATGCAAAAGAAATGGT
>JAPKLX010000018.1:2951504-3185491 GCA_026898415.1 Leonotis leonurus | reverse complement strand
AAGTCAAGACTCAAGGATTTTAAAATGAAGTTCTCGCTCGGTCAAGAACGGACTACGAGGGTCAGCTACCCAGCTAACTTTCATAATTAAATACCGTTACTATATAGGTGAGTCTCTTTGTGAAAGACCTATTACTATTCATCATGCAAATTAACATATAAAATTAATTATATTATAATCATCCTATATATATTCTCCAAAAAATAAAACACAAATTTCTTGAAAAAGTAAAATACAAATTTTTATTTTTCTTTAAAAAAATGAAAATATTAACCTGATCGATCGGGAAAGGCAGCAACGGTTGCACCAGAGACGAAACTCGAAGCTGAAGATGGCTGCGGCGCCGTCAGAATGGGGAAGTGATGGGGGAAGCGAACTAGGAATTTGAGTGGGGATTTGGATCGTATTTTTGTGTTTTCAAGTTTATTAAATTTATTTATTTTAATATAGTGCAAAAAACTCTTATATATTCTTAAGAATTTCCTAAATTCTACAGAGCACTCATTGCCAAATTAATTTGTGCAGTTCCATTATAAATATTTATCATTAATTATTTATCGCATTTATGATTTTCTAAATCCATAAAATAATTGAGTCTGCTGACAATTCACAATTACTTAATATATTTATTCGTGAGTGGTCCGGTTCGGACGCTGGGATTGACTCTGGTTGGCCTACTGCACTAGATGTGCTGGGCTTCTCTGTCTGTTCACCTCCTTGACCATCCATTACCACATTTGGGTCAGCTTCGTCATCTGATCCTTTCACACTTGTATAAAAATTCATTCTATGCCGCCGTTAACCCGCCAGCGGCGGCTGAGAGGGAGAAAAAGGAAAAGGCGCGTGTGAGCAAGATGTCGTTGATTCTGTGGCAGGCGCACCAAAACGACGCCGCGACAGGTTGCAATTTATTGTGACAGTTCCAGTGCAATTACCATCACTTAGAACCCAGTTCTTCATACAAGATGCAAACACGTGAACATTAGGCATCACTTCATTCGAGATCACGTTGAGAAAAAGGATGTTTTCATCGAGAAGATCTAGTTCTTTGTAATCAACCTTATCTGAAACTTCCCACAGACACTCGACCGGTCAACATTTAGATGACTCACGGTCCTGTGTACACTAGTCCGAGTAGTACTCAAGGATAAACGTCATTTAGCCTGGCAGGCCGGGCCAGCCCGGTCCGATACTTTTGCGAGCTATAATCGGATGTGATTATAAATTAAAAAGATAGGAAAATAATTAACTACCTCGTTATAATTGCAAACAAGGCAATATTAGCGGTAGTAAAACATAAATAAGAATCAAGAAGCTGCCACTTTTGGGGGGCCAACTTTATTTTCAAAGTGACGTGGATTTCTTCTAGCCACCTTCTCCAATATAAATATTACAAAGAAAAAATCTCTCTGTTTATCTAATTATTGCTTTCACATTATGCCTAATTTGTTGCAGGAATACAACCACGCTTGCTTCGTCTTCTCCAACAGAACCTTCCCTGCAAACCCTAATTCTCCAATTACTCTCACATCCGCGCCGCTCCTCATCAATGGCGGAAAGAAGAGCCAGTAACTCGTCCCAATCACGAAACCAACAGTCACCGGCCCCGTCACGAACCACGGCAAGCGCCGCCGCCACTCCCTCCCCACGAACCGGAACTCCGCCACCACACAAACGCCGTGAAGCACAAAAAACATGGTCATCTCCCACGACGGCGCCGCCCGAGATACGTACCAGAACAGCAGCTCGTGCATAAGACCGGACACGACGAAAGTCGCCGCCACCCCTACCGCCACCGCGGCCTCCCTCCCCATCACCGCCCCCGCCGCCGACCGCACCGGATAGAACACCGCCTCGCGGAGGATTCCATTGACGGTGCGGTTCCAGCGCCTCCCCCAAAACTCCTGCAGCGACGCCGAGAGGTAGGGCTCGTCGGAGGCCGGCTCCACCTCCATGGCCAGCACTCGCCGCACCACCGCGCTAGAAAGCTCCACCAGAATCTCGATCATCAGAAACACTAAACAGCAGTACAGAACCAATACTATAAAGGGGTGCAAATTTTGTTTATACTCGGAAACAATCGATATCAGCGCCGCCGAGATCGGGATCTCGGTAGTTAAGTAGAGCGGCAGTTTTTTGGGAGGGGCGGCGCCGGAGGTGGTGGGCTTGAGCTTGAATGGCAGAGCGGCGGCGGCGAGGAAGAGCGGGAGGGATTTGGGGGGATCGGAGGCGAGTGGGCCCCGGTCGAAGCACCAGAGAAGAAGCTTGAAAGTGGCGAGCCAGGTGATGAAGAAGGCGACCACCGCCGTGAGGAAGGCGGAGGGAATGTAGAGCGGAGCAATGGAGAAAATATAGAGTACGGGGGCGAGGGAGATGAGGCGCCATTTGCCGGTGGGGAGTCGAGCGGAAACCAGACGGCAGTAGCAGACGGAGCCCACCACCGCCATTAAAGCATTCATTTCTGCTTTCATCAAAATAAAGCCCTACTCTTCATTTTATCATAAAGACTAGGAATTGTGGATATTATTTGTATCAGTGATAAAGTTTTTCTTTTTCTGTTCAACATGAGGCGACTGTGATTGTCACTTCAGCCACCATATTTGAATACGCTGTAGCGTATGCATATATACGAATTTAAGAATTTCAATTAAAATATAAAGATTAAGTAATTGAGCATGTGTGTGTTGATTTAATAATGAAAATATTATTACCTACTCTTTATAAAAATTTGAATTCGAATATTATTATTATTTGTTCACAGGTTAATTTAAATATTACTCCTTCAAGTTAATTTAATAAAAATATATATTGAAGCTCTGAATTTCATTTATTTTGGGAGTTCCTTCAATTTTCTAACAGTATGAAGCTCCAGTTTTTTTATTTTTAAATTTTAAGTCATGTTTTATTTCAGCACAATAAAAATAGTTTGTAAATATAATAAAATAATTAACATTAATTTAAATAATAATTATTTATTAATTTAAGAATAAAATTTGTAGCAAAAAAAACACTTGTTTGGTTAGATAGTTCGAGAATGAATTGGAAGTTGTAACACAGTAGTTTGCCTCTACAGCAAAAACTCACAAACTCCTAATTTCAATCTGCAGAAACCCAGAAACCGAATTACTACTTGCGTTTCTCTCTCTAGAATACGCCATGGAAGGAGCAGAGAGAGGGGAGAGAAGGATTAGTCTGTTTTGCCCCTCCATGTCCAAAGCAATCGAAATGGTTGTAGGAGAATACCAGAAACCGGACCTCGGGTCCATAGCCCGGGTATTCGGACTCGACCCGAATACTCTCAAGCTCAACGGCTACTTCATCAGTAGAGGCGCTGACCTCGTCGCTTCCTCCCTCACGTGGCACTCTCTTATTCGCTACTTCTCCTCCCGCGCCTTGCCCGCCGGCGCCTCCGCCTCCGCCGCTATCCTCGTCGACGGCAAGCTCTCCAGGGTTCCCTCCAAAAGTACGCCCCTAAACCCCTCTCTCTGCAAATTTTAGAAGTTGTACTGTACTGCTTTGTTTCTTTGCTACAGCAGTAAGTATTGGGTCTTGAATAACTAGGGTTACACGAAGGAGAAGGAGCTTTCAATGTGATTGATGACACTGGAGAAATGGGCTGCTTTAGGGCTAGGAAGAGACCACAGCACGAGCATTGTAGCACTGCAGGTATTGACTAGTGAGTGTGGATGCTCGCGTTTGCATCTTGTATTTCAAGCTTATGACTTTGATCTTTCTTGAATGGTAGGTTCGGGCAAATCTAACGGCTCGTGTCTGAAGAGGAAGTGGCGATTCGAGGGTGAAAGTAATCAGAAGAGAGCGAGATCGGACGAAGGGAGGTTTTCGTGCAGTATTATCAGCAGCAACTTGAAACGAATGAGGATCGACGAGATTGTTGCTGCTGCGCCGTGTAAGAAACTAAGATAAATACTACATTTTGATATGTATGTGTGTGTCTGAAACTATGAGGTTTTGGTATATGACAAATATCAGTGAAATGGAAGATTAATACTACTGAATTAGATAAGTGTTTGAGGTTCAATTCAAACCTACATAAGCATATATGGGAGGTTGCTTGATGTTGCTGCTGTCATTGAAAATAGAACTGCCAAGCAGCAGCTACACCGGCTACCAGCGCAACTTTGCGATAAGCTTATACTTTGTGGAGGACCTCCGAGACTCTGTCGATTTGGAGGTTCCCATGGCTTCCCTCGCAACTTAGCAGAGAGCTTTGATATCAACAATGTTAAAGTGCCTGCTTTATTTGCATCTGCAACAACTCAAGCTTGTCGAAAATGGCATAATAGTAGGACACCCAAAAAACTCGAGAAGCAACAGTTGATAGATATGAAATGAGTAGCAAAAGTAATTTGTGCCTATGCTGAAGGAAGTAAAATGTAATCATAATCTCATCAGCCTAAGAAAACTGGGATTAAATTGGAAAGTGCCTGTAGAGGATTATACATACCTTAACAAACTCCACAGTCGGTGCCGCTGTATTAACACTACAGGGCAATCTCAAGATCATTTCCATCACTCAGTGGAAACCTTGTTTTCAGAAGGTGAAATCTACTAGTGGAGCATACATACCTAGTAGATTTCATAGATATGGCTATAGCTCCCCTTTCATTCCCACATCCTAACAAAAACCGATTCGCCTGGAAGGGTGCATGCGGACATGACCAGACTACAGGCACTTTCCAATTTAATCCCAAATCAAATGGTTTAGATTCACTGTAAACCTCAACTGAGAATTCATACAGGATAGAGCTCTCTTTCTGCAAGTTCCCAGCTTCTTTTATAACTCCTTTGGGAGGCACTAATAATTCAAATAGAGGATTATTGTGCCCATCAATAACAATCTCACTCTTCGTAACTCGACTATCTTTCCTTAATTTATCCACCTCATGAACTAAATTCTACTCCAATTGCACATACACATTACTAGAACTTGAAAGAGATCATTTCTAACTGACTGACCTGCCAAATAATGAGTTCAACGACAAATTTGGTTGCATTACTTGCTCAGAAAAGGTGTCCGGTCGAAGAACAAATGTAAGTGTTTGTTCAAGCACTATTCCAGTACTCATCTTAGATGCATTGAATTCATCTGATTTCAAATGCAGTCTCTGAGAATGATAACTATCCCGGTAAATTGAAGGTCGGTACATCAATGAGGAAAGCCGAGCTTTGTCTCTGCACGGAAGCAACTTCAACCAGGGCGTGAGATTCTCGGTGCAGCCAGCTTCACGAGGCAATGCGCCATGCCGTAATTTCCTCTCGAACGATCCAAAACTCCACCGAGGTGCAGATTGACTAGGCGACTGCTACAAGAAATTGATTGAGGCGCAGAAGAGCCCTGAAAGAGCATGTGTTATATTCTTCCAAGAATCATCAACTTGTTCTTGAGGAACATCAAAATCAGCCAATAATTTTACTCCAGGAGGCTTTGCATTGCTGCTCGATATCGGGTCAAATCCTCCCCCTCTTTCATAGCTCCAGCGTCCTTGTGTGAAGAACAGCTACATCTCTCGAATTTTGAATTTGTTAACCTGTTTATGCAAAAACACTTCTTCAGTTGGATCCATTGCCCAGATTTCACCACTTCAAAGTTTTTCTAATCCACATAAACACTAATCAGCAAAAATCAATACACGCAGCAACCTAATTCCCAAAACGAGATAAAAATACACGATAACAATAACGATAACGCGCACATGAAATTCTCCATATATAGACTCTAAAACTGAATGCGAGAAAAAATATAGTTTAACCTAATAGTTTTACGAGCTGGTAAATAGATTAGGAAAGCTGTGATGGTGGCGGCCATACACTCGAGACGGCGGCGCAATGCATCGGAAGTGGAAATGAGCCAGGACTTTCGGATCGGGAAGCGGCCTCAGTAGCAACGCCTTCATAAACTCTTCATTTAGTTCTTCTACTTTCACCTCCGTCGCTATCGATTCAGAGACCGAGAACAGCGCGAGAACCAGCAGCAGTCAAGATTTCAAGCGGCTCATTTGATCCGCGTCCCCTCAAACTGATTACATTTAGCAGTGAGTTGTTAATTTTAATGAAGAAGGTATGGTTACATCAGCTTCTGCCATGAGAGCTCCGATCAGAGCTCGATGAAGTGTTCGAAATTTTCTTATAACCCGATTCCAATTGAGAGATCCGGACCCGGTCACCTAATTTGGCCGAAACAAACTAAATATAATTAAGCTTATTGGGCTTTGATTATAATTTGTTAAAGCCCGAATAGAATGGGCCCAATCACGGCACTATAGAATTTCAACTCATAAATAAATAAATTCTAATTTTACATGCAAAAAATTGTAATTACTAAATAAATTAAAAATTAACATGTCACATGTACGTGATATGATATATAAAAAATGTCAATATTTGATATGCATAAAATAACATATGAATTTAGGGTCCATGTTATGTTAGCATACACCTAAAGTTGGTGGAAAATATGTGTTTCGGTTGAACTGCCTTTGCATGATTAATTTATTAAAAAATATATAAAAAAATAACTAATTGTAGATTAGTTTAAGTTCACATTAATTGAGTAGATAATTAGGGGTACCTACTTTCTAATATTTAATACGTTGACACACAACCAAACTAGTAATATAATTACAGATATCAGAATCATTTTAAAATAAAAAGTCAGATATTATTTTATTTTACTTTATTTAAATAAAGTAATTATAACCCTTATATTTGTGGTGAAGCATTGATTTAATGTGGAAAAGAACTTATCATGTGATCAAATTTGTTCATATTTTTAGGGGGCATTGTCATAAATTTGTTTCTACTTTATATTTATAGCCCTCTTTTATGGAGGTTTTATTTTATTTTATTTTGTTAGGCAAAGTCATTTTCACTATCTATGTCACCCAATATTTATAGATGCATTAATGGTCTCAACTATTTTCAACTAATAATGTCTGCACACACATAATAACTACCACGTTATTAATTGGGAAAGATAGGAATTAAATATATTCATATAGAAACGGTATATTTCACTTTCACTGTACTTTTAATTCTCCTTTCAATGCACATTTCACTCTCTTTATACTTTAATTTATATTGGTGTTTATGTTACATCATATAACAACCGAATATTTAGAATTCTAATGTTTGTAGTCTCAAATAATTGCTTCTGAAATCTATAATTAGCTAGCAAAATATTCATATTAAAATAGAATCTGCATTTATCAATCATGAACAACCTAACATGGTCCCAAAACTATCAAGAATCAAATTTACACAAAGAATATAAGTCTCGTGATATATTTTTGTCATTTCAAAAGCGTACACGCCATTTAAATTTAATATAGACCACATATTTCATAATATTGTGGTATATAATTTTGTTAGATTTATAACCAGAAACATCACTAGTTTCTTTCATATTCAAAACCCATCAAAGGAGATAATATTAATAAAGAATCAAAGTAAACTCAACTATACAAAAAAAGAAAGATTTTTCCAAGTAAATTTCTCTTATTTACTACTAAAATTTCTCACAAACCCAAAAATTGAATGACAATAAGGAAGAGAGAATGGAAACAAGAACATGATTTTAGGTGATGATGAAGATTCAAGAATATTGGGATCACAATTTACCTTGCATAATATGATCAAAAGATATCAAGAACTTCAGAAATGAAATTATTGCAAAGAGGGCAGTTTCCTCTCTGAACCCATAGCTCTCGGGAGCACAGCCTGCAAAAGGTATGCCCGCAGGGGATAAAAGCCGCACCCTTATGTCTCACCATGCAAACGCAACAGTTGTCGTACTTAACGCCGTTGCCGGCGGCGGTGGAGTTACTGGATTTACCTTCTGTGTCATCGTCGGTTTCGTCCTCATCCATCACGTACGCCGAGCTATCGTACCCCGTTTGCCGATCGTTCTCTGCTAGTAATGCCATTAGTGACATCCTCACGGGCTGCTCCGGCGAACCGTTGTCCTCCACCGTCACTTCCACGGCGCCGCTGCGGCGTTCTTCGTTTGCATTTTGGTCGCGGTGGTTGATGTCGGTGGTTGTCGATTGCCTCCGAGGAGGAGAGCTCGGCTGCTCGAATCGTCCGCTCGCGCTCTCGGTCGATCGCCAAGGGTTTCTGAGCGGAATCGGTGCTCTGGAGTCGGGTTGACTGGAATCGCCCGACTCGGTGTTTGAGTTGAGGCGGATGGAATGGTGTTGCGTCGCCGTCGCCGTCGACGATGGGGCTGGCCAGGCGGAGCTGCCACCTCTGCGGCGGAGGCGAATCTTGTCCTTCAAATGCCGCCAGCGCCTCTTTCTGTCTTCCCGGCCGAGGCCGAGACCGGTGGTTTGGTCCTCGCGGATAATGTCGAGCAATGTCCGGTTCGACTCCACACGCCGCAGCGGCTCATCAACAGGCGGTGGCTGACCGATTTTCTCGCTGAGAATGGCGCTCAATGTCAGACCGGAGGAGCTACGACGGCCGGCGCCGGTGCCGCTACTGGATGAGGTACTCTGGTTGAGATTCCTCCGAATATCTTCCTCCTTGATTCTCAGAAAATCTCGCAGATTCTGCGAGTACAGCTTCTCTCCGCTACCGACGACAATTTCCATTGGCGTATAACTGAATCGATTAAGCCGCAGAAGGCGGAATTTCTAGTTTCTACAGAGAGAAAGAATATACGAAATAGCGAATACTATTTTCCTAGGGAATTTAAGGATTGGAAGCTTCATTCATAGGCAAACGCGACGAGATTTCTCGATTTCCAAACAACTGCATAAACAAATCAATTCAGCCAAACAAAATCCAAAATAAAAGACAAATAAGAAATTTGCAGAAAGATCAAATCGACAACAACTGCTGTAATCCTGTAGCCAAACAAAACACGAGAATCTCAGATCTGAGGCGAAATTTATGCAGAAACAAAACCCCACTTTACTGTAGAACAATAAATATATAACCATAGGATACCTTGAAAAATCAAATCAGTGCGACAGATCTGAAATTATGAACAGCTGATGCATGCTGAGATTACATTAGCGGTTCCTAATCATGATGAAATTGATAGAGAAGTGGAATTATTTACTCCTAATGATGAAGAGATTGAGAAAGATAAAGGAGGGAAAGTATTGTGGTTTGCTGATTGAGAGACAAAAAGGAAGAAGAAAGGTATAAATAGGGGAGGTAATTATAGAAAATAAATATATAATAAATAAATAATAAAAAAGCACAAGTCAAAAAAAGACAAGGAGGAAAGATAAAGTGTTGAGTAGTGAGAGTCTGAATATATAATATGAGTATTATTATATTAATGTATAAATATATTACTCCCCTTCCGAGTCTCACTAAACTTACACACTTTTTTCAGCACGATTATTAAAGAGATTATATAAAGTAGGGTAAAAGGTATATAGCGGTAGGATCCACACATTTTTTTAGAGATAATTTTTGCTATATTTGGAATGTGCTAAAGTTAGTGAACGTCTCAATAAAAAAAGTGTATCAAACTTAGTGGGACAGATGAAATACTATTCATATATTTTGTCAAATATTTATCAATAGTTAATTAAGTATCATAATAGTATTCTATTTGTATTTAATAGTAATCAATATGAGTCGAATCAAAATTATAACCTTAATTATGTATAGTTAGTGAAAGTTATTGATCTATAATTGACATGATATGTAATCATTCACTATCAGATTTATAATTTCGTATACACTTGAGAGTTTGGTTTATTTTATACCCTCTATGTCCCACCAATGTAATCCCTCATTCCGATTGGACGTTCCACAAAATTAATCTCATTTCTTTTTTGACAATTTTTATAAATAAAAAGTAAAGGATATTAAAGTAAATTTAATAAAGTAAAATATTTATTTACGTATAAAAAAAGAGGTGACCACTTTCGTGGAACGGAGAGAGTATTATTTTTTGCGAAAAAATCAAGATCATAGATTGACAACCAATAATTGATATTTTGGGATCACAACTCACAAGTAAATTTTGATGAGTCAAAGTAGTTTGAATCTTTCATGTATGTATAAATTATAATTGAATTTGTTGGACCAAATGCAACATTGGACCATTCATTGTGAAGACTCTAGAACTACACAATACACAAGCATAAGTGAGGCCTAACCATAATATTTCAAGCATAAAATGTGTGACACTTTTGACTAGACATGATCAAAAGTATAAATATCCATTATATTTGATTAAGAAACAAATAATTACACACTAATGGGCAAAAATTTGAACGCTGACCAACTAACATGTACTAGCTAAACCAATTGATGCAACTAATTCTGAATTATTATTAAATGCAATTAAGGTAATTGAATTGTAAATTAATAAGCTCTTGTTTGTTCAGATGTTAAATACTACTTTCACTTTCATCCTATTAGAGTAGTTCCGTTTATTTTTCCAACGAAGTCCGCCTTATATAAAAAGTGAGACTACTTTAACGGGACAAGTATAATATATTCCAACTAAATATTCGATTACAATTTAATTAATTATATACAAATAATAGTACTTATTCGTCCCACCCAGTTTGTTACGTTCTTTTTCTTTAGTTGTCCCACTCAGTTTAGTACATTTTCTTTTTAAAACAACTTTATTACTCAGATAAGTTTAAATAATATATATTTATATCACCACTTATATTACTTTTAATGTCTTCTTAAATCTAGTGCCGAAAAATAAATGTAACAAACTGAACGGGAGGAAAAACAAATGTAACAAACTGGGCGGGAGAGAGGGAGTACCAAATAATGTTGACATCTTTTAATAAATCAAAATAAATAAATTGGGTAGGGTATGATTGTTGGGCTTGTTACATCTCTAGAATGGGCCAAGTTCGAGATATTTGAGTTGTATTTTGGACTTCTGCGAAGTACTAATGGCCTTCAACTGATGGCTTAAAACAGACCATAATTTAATTCATAGCTCTTTCATTAAATATTTATTTTGCAATTTTGGTTTGTCAATATCAATTACACTTTTACGATTCCTAAATTCTTTATTGCGATTTAAATTTCTTCTGACTTTAAAAAATTTGGTGGCTAATAAAGGTAGGGTGGTATCAAATTAGTATTTGTATTTATTATTATTTTTAATTTATTTTTTTTTTGGATGTATTTGTATTTATTTTCAATATAGGGCTATAAAGGGTATTATAGGGGGCTATGTATAGAATTACCCGTTTTTTCCACACAGAAAAGAAAAACGAGAATAAAAGGAAAATCGGAAATAAAAGAAAAGATTAATAAATTAGAACTTCTGGAGCCTTCTTCTCCTAAGGCAACAAACAACTGGTTCAGAATCTTTCTACCTTGCTTAAATTGCTATAAATAGTTGTAATTCTTCTCACTTTTGGCCGTCCCTTTTTCTTCTTCAATCGTCTCCACCTTATTTCGATCGGTGTCTCTCTCTTCTTTGTTCTGCAATCTTCCTCCGTTGCTGCGGGTTGAGCCGTTAAGGTGTTGCCTTTATTCGATTCTTGCTTGATTAGATTTTTTTAATGGTTTTCAATTTGGAGTTATTTTTGGGTACGTGTTTGGTGGGCAGGGTGTTTTATAGAGCTAAAATTGGTGTTGAGATCGTTTGTTTGGCTGTTCGAAGAATCGAGAATGAGTCATATCCTTCCTATGTGTTTCGCCTCTCTGATTTTTGTTCACCTTTTTTTTTGAGCTTTTAATGATCTTTTGTTTTCTGATCTCATGTTGATCGAGGTAGGTATAAAAAGTCGTTCTTCATATATGGTTTTTGGAATTTAATCATCTCGTAAAGAAAATCAGTCGATTATATATCAAGTGAGGATTAGCATTTTATTGGAAGTCTTAAATTTGGGATCTTAGACACTATGGATTCTACTTTGGTAAAGAATAACAAGTTTATGTTATTAAGCTTTAAGGGATGTGGCATATTTTGTTATTCATTGGCATCATTGCTCTTGCAAAGGAAATACGATGGCTCTTCTTGCAATTGAATGTTGATTACGTGAGGTTTATGCTTTTCATTAAAGATTGATTTTCAACCTTAGGCAGTATGGCTTTTAGTTTGATGTTGCATGTTTTTATCAAGTTCCATTTCATCAATATACATCTCAGGCAGGGATATGATGTTTCACTATACTCTCTAGTTTAGATTTAATCTGGTGTTGATGGAAGTGCATGGGCACAACCTTACATTGTTAGTAGTTGATCACTTGATCTACATCCTCTTTTGTATTTAATACTCTTAATCTGCAGATATGACGGAAAATACAAACAAAATCTCACACCCATCTAGTTTAGATGACACGGTAGTATTAGGTTTACTATGAGGTTGTTAATGGAAGGTGAGGGATGCGAACGTTACGTTGTTAGTAGGTGATCTACCTTCTGTTTTGTTCCTTAACTTATGCTAACGCGGAAGTCAAAGAGAGCGTGATCGTGAGAGGGCTCAAGCGAGGGCCGGCCAAAAGTCCAGGAACTCGAAGGATGATGGATTGACCCCTGAACAGAGACGAGAGAGGTTTGTTATCAAAACATTCCTCCCTTCCCTATTAATTGAATGCTGATGTTATTTGTTCTGATGTTGGTATTTCGTGCTGGTCGCAGGGACGCAAAGGCATTGCAAGAAAAGATGGCGAAGAAAGCAGCTCAGGCTGCGACAGGAGGGAATGCAAACGGAGAGCATACTAAAAATCACAAGAAGAAATAGATGGTGAGGATTTCATCACTGCATTGAGGATGGTGCTGTCGGGTCAGATTATGTGGTTTTAGATTTGTTGTTGTGCTCTGAGTTATCTTTTATCTGGTCTTGCTCATGTATTTGATCATTTCTAGAACTGGTTAATTTGTGTACACCGAGGTTTCAAGCCCCTTGTGATCTGAATATCAATGCAATTTCCTGTGTTTCAAAAGCTGTTTCTTGCTTGCATAATCTGGTGGTTGTGTATCGATAAAATGAAACACAAGATTGAAATACGATCAAGAGGGGGACCGAGCACCCTCGGATGATCGTATCTCTCCACCTCAAGTAGGAGGCGGAGGTGGTGGTTTTGAAGTTTGTGCCTAGTGTATACGAATTGAAATTGATATCGTGTTATTTGATTCGTATTCGTGAGACTATTCGAGCAATTACATATGTATTGGAGAAAGACTTTTAGAACAGAAAACACAATTGTATAAGTACCTATTGTGCTAGTTTAATAATATAAACCGTACATTCTGCACTCAGCTGAACGACACAATGTCATTCTGCAAAGAGGCGAGATTGCCCATCGACGAGCCCCCGACCGAAACAGCCCGTCTCATCGCGTCTCGTAACTCTCTCGATCTTGCTGCCATCTCTCTCCTCTCGAGGCTCTCCAAATCCATGAACTTGTTCACAAGTTCAGAGATTTTCTCCCTCCCGAGTAAGTCCCCAGGGGATAAATCTTTCTTGGCATCCACTCCTATCTTCCAGTCCTCGACAACATGTTTTCGGATCGTAGTTTGATCCATGATTATAGGAAAGCAAATCATCGGCACTCCAGCAAAAATGCATTCCATAGTTGAGTTCCACCCACAATGCGTCCAGAATCCCCCAACAGAAGGGTGGCACAACACCTTACGCTGCTCGGACCAAGCCACAACTCTCCCCGACTCACCACACAATACTTGTAGCCTCGTCGCCTCCCCACGTGCAACCCACAAGAACCTCACGCCACTCTCCCGTAGCCCGTGAGCGATCTCGTTCATCTGGGCATCTGAAACCGATAGAAAACTTCCCAACGAAACGTATAAAACAGAGCTCGGTGGTTGAGTGTTCAGCCACTCGAAATAGTTGTGTTGGTCATTTTGGTTGGATGAGAAAGATGCAACACTTTCAAGATTGAGGTAAGGTATGGTCGGACCAAATGTGTAGATTGGAAATGATAACTCTTGCTTTAGGGCTTCCATTACTTGAGATTCTAGCTCGTAGATTGAAGAAATCAAGAGGTATTGAGCCTTTGATATATTCAAAAAAACACGACGAGCTAGAGTTAGAAGGCGTTGGTCTTTCGTGTGGGCGATTGACGGAATGTCGGCAAGGCGAATCGATCCCACTCCCGGAATGTAATCTATTCGTTCTTCGCCTCTTTCTATCACACAGTCCACAATCCACAATTAATAATCAAAATGATTAATTACATCTTAAGCAAATAAGATATCATATTGTTTAATCATGTGACATCTATTGTTAAGTTAATATAAAATTAGACTATATTTGGTATCAAGTTACGATACTCGTCTTAGTATAATTACACTATAATTATGATAGCATAGTTATCCTAAAATAAATATCGTAACTTGAATACCAAACATATCAATATGCAAGCTATTATATTCAAAATTTACTTGAATAACAAACATATTCTTAATATGTAACCTATTATATTCAAAATTTATGATAAATGTATAAGACAAAAACACCTAATAAATCATAGAACATTAAATCTGGCAAGTGTCTCGCAGAACAAGAAGACATATTGCTAATAGCCTTATCCAATTGCAGCAAAATTACTAAAAGGGCTCACCGGATAAGTCAAAGGGATGATGCCCATTCCGTTCCAGGAGGTCAAAATGGTAAAACACCGAGAACACCGAAGCCGGCATCGGCCACATCGACGCCACCGGAATATTCCTCCGGTTACCAAAGTCCACCGCCCAGAACAGAAACGTGTCCGCAATTATGAAATTGACCGGCTCATCGAGCCGATCCATGAGCCGCTCGAACGGCTCCCCCATCTTAGTCTGAGTCGCTCCGACGAAGCTGGGCATGTCGGCGGCACGGTCCAGCTCCGGAGGCAGCACGTTCGGGATGGTGGCGAAGCTGATAGACTGCGGCTTCTCCTCGGCGCCGATCAAGCCGAGCCACTCTTCCGTGACCACGAACGTGATGAGGAGATCCGGCTTGGAACTCGCCAGAAGCTTGCAGAGATTCATCATGGGGTTCACGTGGCCTCTGCCGGGATACGCTACGGCGACCACGTGGCACGCGGTGATTGGCTCGTTTGTTGCCGCCGGCGCCATTAGGTTCCTATGTAGTAGTATTAAAAAATAGGTAAGACATGACCTTCGATATACATATACACATACCACCTACCCCGGCACTAACCTCAAGAGTACCAACACCCACTGTAGTTAAATATTTATAAAAAAAAAAAAAAAAAAAAAAAAGGAAAAGTTGAATTTGAATTCGAATTCGAATCTTATTGTCTTGCGTTTCAAACTTATTACTACTAGGCAACACACGATGTAATAACAAAATTTAATTTGTTCCAGATTCATATGTTATAAACATATATTGATCATAATTTATTAATTAAAATATAATTTTAATATTTATTATATATAAAAAATATAAATAATTTTTTTTTATAATAACTTGTATGTTTGTGTAGCTTTACATGATACTATTACATTAATTATGAGCATTCACAAGAAGATGAACAAAACAATTTATTGTGACCATTGCTGATTTGATCATATAAAACCATGTATATATTAATCACTATAATTTTTATTTTATTTTATATAAAATTAATCGTAAATTTTATCATGAATAATAAATTATAACTGAAAAATAAAAATTAATAAAATTTTACTATTTGTATTTTTTTAGGAAATAGCAAATCATTTGATTCATTTCTATTTTATGTTAGGAAATCCATTAATAAAATGCTTGTGAATGAGAGCCCATTGGACTCATAACTTCAGCCCATAAAATTTTAGGCCCATCAATTTTCTTTTTCATTTTGTCCATTTTTTAATTCTAAGTATTTTTTTTTCTTCAATTTCTCACAAAATAGATTAGATACTCCCTTACTGGTTACTCTCTCCGTCCACGAAAAAGCTTCCTAATTTGCCATTTTCGTCCGTACACAAAACATCTTCCTAATTTAACTTTCCATTTATGGAAAGTGGACCCACCACACTCTCTACACACAACTCAATTTAATATACTCCCTCCGTCCACGAATTTCCTTCCTAGTTTGACCCGGTGCGGATTTTTATGTAGTGCTTTGACTTTGTGTGATGATGTGTAGTGAGTGGAGTTTGGGTCCCACTAAATATAGTGTTTTAAATTGTGTTGTGTGTAGTTAGTGGAGTTGGGTCTCACTTAATGTATTATATTAAATTGAGTTGTGGGTAGAGAGTGTGGTGGGTCCACTTTCCATAAATAGAAAGTTGAATTAGGAAGGTTTTTCGTGGACGGACTAAAATGGCAAATTAGGAAGAAAATTCGTGGACGGAGGGAGTAATACATTAAGTGAGACCCAACATCCACTAACTACACACAACACAATTTAAAACACTATATTAAGTGGGACCCAAATTCTACTCACTACATATCATCATTAAAATCAAAAGCACTACATAAAAACCCACACCGGGTCAAACTAGGAAGCAAATTCGTGGACAGAGGGAGTACCATATATCTTCTCTTTTGATAAAATACTCCATTGATTTTTATGCTTCCCTTACACTATTTTCCTAATTATTTTCTTCCCGTACGTACTCAATTGGTATAAGTTCTTGCATTTTCACGTTCGGATTTCCATTCGACCTCAATGAATTTAAGAGTGTCTGTGTAGTGTTGCTGGATATTGCAGAATATTGGAATGGAGTGATTAGATGCTTGAGTCAATCAAACAAAGAATAGTCTTTTATTTCTTGTACTCCTTATTTTATAGGAGTATGTATGCTGTGATCCTAGAATACATATATTGGATTTTCTACTGAGAGAGAAGTTCCATTTTGGTCCAGGGATGAGTTAAATTTTGCTGGCAGTGCTCAAACATGGCGTCCCTCACCGGGCCCACCAATCCCTTCCTGCCGTCGTCGTTCAGCCGGCGGACCCAGAGCGGAAACCGGATTCATATGAGCCTCAAACCCGACCCACAACCGTCAAATGCGCGGGAGAGAGGTAGCAGCCGTGAGAACATGGTCGTTGCGGCCCTACCAAGATGAAGGAGATAGAATCTATAGAGAGGAAGGAGGAAACCAACAGAAAAATAGCGTCACGAAAGGCCATTTCCATTATTTTGAGGAGAGAAGCCATGCAAGCAGTGATTAAAAAGAAGAAAGGGGGCTCCAAGAAGCTGTTGCCGAGAACTGTTCTCAATTCACTTCACGAGCGCATCACTGCTTTGCGCTGGGAGTCTGCTATAAAGGTCTGATTTTGGATTTAAGAATTTCCCTTTATTTGATTTCGGCTTAGTTATTGCTGTTTGTTGTAAAGTTCCACCTTTATGCTTGATTGAGTGTTTGAATATTTTTTGTGAAGAATGGTTGATTTCTGTTATAGTTTAGCTAGTGTTAGTGTTGAATTTGTGTTGCCTTTGGTGTGAAATACCGCAATCTATCGCTGTTTCTATTGTTATAAGTTATCAAGGACGAATAGTCAGAGCCTAAAGGAACTAAAATCTGTATGCAGATTACATAATCTGATAAAAGAAGTGCACGAAGAAAACGAGAAAGTAGGAAGCGTTGGAGGTATTTCTTCAACACAAAGAAGAAAAACTTGAAATGTTTGTGTTTGTTTCTTTTCCTTCTTGCTTACTATTTATTGAGTTTTCTTGTAATGACTGCAGTTTGCATCAATTCTTTGGTTCTTAATGTGTTAACAGTATATCAGTTGACTTGAGTTATTCGGTAAACAAGGTTGAATTTGAAGATGAAAGATCGGACTGATTCGAGCCTCTCCTTAATTGTTTGCAGGTTTTTGAACTCCTTCGAGAGCAAGTTTGGTACAGGCCGTATGCTGGGATATACGTCAAGCTAATCACCATGCTCGGAAAATGTAAGCAGCCTGAGATAGCGCATACCTTATTTCAGGCAATGATTGACGAAGGGTGTGAGGTGGATCGTGAAGCTTACACTGCTCTCATGTCTGCCTACAGCCGAAGCGGCCTTCTCGATAAAGCATTTTCCATTCTTGACCAAATGAAGAAGATCCCAGATTGTCGACCTGATGTTTTCACGTACTCAATCCTCATAAAGTCGTGCTTGCAAGTCTATGACTTCGACTCGGTTAATTCTCTCATTATTGAAATGGAAATGGAAGGAATCAGACCCAACACGGTTACTTATAATACTCTGATCGATGCATATGGGAAATCAAAGAAGTGAGCCTCATCTGCTTTCGTTCTTTCGTTTCGGGTTGTAAATCTTGGATGCCATGAAGCCATTTCAGTGTTCTCCTCCCAGGTTTATAGAGATGGAATCCGTGCTGGTGCGAATGCTCAGGCAGCCCGACTGCCAGCCCGACGTCTGGACCATGAACTCGACCCTCAGAGCCTTTGGGGGCAGCGGGCAGATCGATATGATGGAGAAGTGCTACGACAAGTTCCAGAAAGCCGGGATCGAGCCCACCATCAAGACATTCAACATACTCCTCGACGCCTACGGCAAAACAGAGAATTACGAGAAGATGAGCGCTGTCATGCACTACATGCAGCGATACCACTACTCGTGGACCCTCATCACCTACAACATCTTGATTGATGCGTTCGGGAGAGCCGGGGACATCAAGCAGATGGAGTTCTTGTTCCGGCTGATGCAGTCAGAGAGGATCAAGCCGGACTACGTGACCCTGTGTTCTCTCGTACGAGCTTATGTGAACGCCGGGAAACTTGAGAAGATTGCAGGCGTCCTTCGATACATCAAGAACTCAGACGTCACTCTCGACAACGTGTTCTTTAACTGCTTGATAGACGCCTACGGGTTGATGGGGTGCATCTCGGAGATGAAAGGCGTGATCTAGATGATGAAGAGGCGAGGATGTAAGCTCGATAAGGTCACGTATCGAACGATGATCAAGACGTTCTCGTTGAACGGGATGACGAGCCATGCCAAGGAGCTTTACGAAGAACTCCGATCGATGTAGAGGCCAGATTGTTTTCTTCTTACATATCGTCGGAACCCTCAACTGTGTACGTAAATAGTTGGTTTATTATTAGAAGTAGTGGAATTATTTAAACTTATTGTAATTTATCATTTAATTTTAAAGAAAAATGTACATTTTATTTATTTATTTTATTGACATTTAGTAGATATATCAACTTTCCTTCTCAAGTAAAAGATCACGTTTGGAATGGCAACGTTATTAATTCAAGAAGATAAACACCTGACCTCCTCTATATATACAATACAGTGATACCCCTTTCTTTCTACTACACATCAAATTAAATCCCATTACTTATATTTATTCCACCAATATTCTTAATTAGCCAAAACCCTAATTTTCATTTATTCTCTTCTCTTGCAACAATGAACAAGTTAGCAGAAAACCCTAACTTTCTTGGACTCGCACTTTCTCTCGTTCAAGAAAATCAAAAACATGATCATGATCATGATGAAACCTCATCAAATCCAACTTCTTCAATTCATGATGATCACCACCATCAGTACCCGCCTCCCACCGCCTTCCCGGAGTCGGAGATATTTCATTGGGACGGCGGCGACGAAGGACTCTCGTTTTATCCGTTTCAAGAAAACCACCATCATCAAGAGTTTTATCATCATGGAGAAACCTCATCAACTTCAACTGCAGTTCTTGATGATGGGGTCGACACTACGTTGAGGCTGGGGTTTCATTCTGATCCAAGAAATCCCGAAACTCGCCCACCGTCTCCGGTGTTAAACTTGCTGATGTTATGGCCGGAATCCAGCGGTGAAGATTTCCCGGCCGGAGATGATGGAGCAGATACAACGTTAACTCTGAGCCTGCCCGGAAGTACTACTGATCATAAGAAATCAAGAAAAAAGGGAAAGAGAAAGACGGGCGGCGGCGACGACGAGAAGGAGAAGAAGAAGATGAAGAGAAGACGCGTAAGGCACGAAAACGACGATCAAGAGCAGAAGCCGTTACTTCCGATTGAAGAAATTGAGGGTCTGGCGCTGGCGCTGGCGATGCGCGGCGGAAGTAGGGCGGTGTTCTTGTACCGAAAAGCGCTGACGGAATCCGACGTCAAGAAATACCAGAACAGGGTCTTCGTGAGTAAGGAAGAAAAGGTGATAGAGTTCTTGGGCGAAAGAGAGGCGGCGGCGCTGCACGGCGACGGAAGAGGGCTGACGGTGGTGGGGGTCGACGCCGGAGGACGCGTGTACAATAATCTGGTGATCAAGAAGTGGGAGAGCTTGGGTATGATTGTAATAAAATCGGATTGGAGTAAAGTTGTAGCAGCAAACAACGCACAGAGAGGGGAAGTGGTGGAGATTTGGGGTTACAGAGAGAACGATAACCCTTGTCTGGCTTTCAACTTTCGAAGAGAAGAAGAAGAAGCTAGATAATTAGTGGTGCTTAATTAATTAATTACATGATTATACATTGATTAACACTTCAATTAAAGTGATCACAGTATTAGATATTGATGTCATGAAGAACAATGAGCATATGGCCTTCTTCGATCCGATCCATTGTTTTCATTTTTTCTTTTCATGTAAGTTCTTGGATTAATTAATTAATCAAAGTTCCTTTTTTACAATATATATAATTTAAATCTAAATTATGCTGCCACATTAATGAAATTATGTATCTGCAGAAAAATTTAGACGCATCTTAATCAAAGTAAATGGTCCATAATTGATGATTTGATCGGATTTAGGGTTTCACAAATCACAAAACATGTTTTACAAACAAATTTATTATTTTAATTAATATTTATTATAAAAAATTATGATATAAAAGTATCATAATTAAAATTTATTTGAAAAATAAAAATAAAAATTATATACTATTTTTAAATTTATCAAACCTAAAATTTATTTAAAAATAATACTAAATGTTACAAGAACCATTATATATCATATTTTTGGTTGGAATGAATCTATATTAACTATAATCTTAATTAAGTACCGCAGTTATTGGAGTTTGAGTTCCACTTAATTATTATTTTAAATTGAGTTATGTGTTGTAAATAGAGTTTGAGTTTCAAAAATGACTTGAGTTGTGAATATTGCAAATTATTTTTATAGATGTTCAAAAATAACAAAATGTAAACCATTTCGATGTGGAGTGAGAATAATATATAAATGTAAGGTTAGTTAGAGAAGAAAAGTTGATATTTACATAATATTATTACATTCACTCATGCATCTTACAATTAAGGCAAGAAGATATTACTATATATACACTCCAAATGTTAATAAAAATAAGATGCATCCACTTTTCTTTAAATATATATTAATAATTAAGTATCCAATTTGGATTGTCATAATCGGAAAATAAAAAGAAAAACTAAAATAATAAAATCTGCTTTGACTTTAATTATGAATCTATTGTTGAATGAAGATTGATGATTCATATTGCCAGCTCAGCATTAGACTAAGTCTTTATTTGTTATTTTGTTAGTCCTTGTTTTTAGCATTATTAGTTAGCAGTAGCACGTATCTTTGTTAGTTGCTAGGATTTCTGCTTTTCCCTTGAGAGTTTATCTCCACGTATCTTTCCGTTGAGAGTTTATCTCCACGTTGCTACCTTTCCATTGCTTAGAGGGCTATTTATACCTCTGCATCTCAGTCAATAAATATCAAGCAATATTTTCCTCTTCTTGATACACATTCTACAGCAATTCTTCTTTCTTTTTTCGTGTTCTCTACTCTCTGTTTCCAACATCTATGATCTCGATTAAACGATTACTATGTCCTTCGTTTTAATTCTAAATCTTTGATCTCTATTTTTTTCTGAAGGTAATAAAATCTGCAAGTTCCTTCTAAAAACCCTACATTAATTAAGTTTACATTTAATTTCCATATCAATTAGTCCACTTTATCTTCATGCATGTAATTACATTGACACCCTCCAAATAAAAATTTGGTTTCCATATTTAAAGAAAAATGTAAACTTTATTTTTTTTATTGATTAACATTTAGTAGATGCATATATATCAACTTTCCTTCTAAACTGAAAGCTCACATTTAGATTCATGTTTCCATTTTCAACAAAACTTACCATGTTTTTATTGATGTTGAATGGCAACGTAAAGATTCCCTGACCTCTATATATATATATATACAATACACCTCTTTATTCCCCACTCTTACTTCTCATCTTTAATTAAATCCCATTACTTATATCTTCCACCAATATTCATTATTACAAAAACCTTAATTTTCATATATTAATCTCTTCTCTTGCAAGAATGAACAAGTTAGCAAGGTTTCCCCAAGAACAAATTCTGGTTTTTGATGATCGTCCTCCCACCGCCTCCCCGCTGCGTCTTTCGCTTCGACTCACTCTTTCTCTCGTTCAAGAAAACCACCATCATCATGATCATCATGAAACCTCATCGAATCCAACTTCTTCAATTCATGATGATCACCACCATCACCCGCCTCCCGCCGCCTTCCCGTGGCGTCTTTTGCCGGAGATATTTCCTTGGGACGGCGGCGAAGTTCAAGAAAACTACCATCATCATGGAGAAACCTCATCAAATTCAACTGCAGTTCTTGATGATGGCGTCGACACTACGCTGAGGTTAGGGTTTCATTCTGTTCCAAGAAACCCCCAAACGCGCCCACCTCCGGCGGTGTTAAACACGCTCCCCATGCTGCTGTTATGGCCGGACTCTGCCGGCGAAGATTTTCCGGATACAACATTAGCACTGGGCCTTCCCGGAACTACTACTATCATAAGAAATCAAGAAACCCAGGAAAGAGAATGAAGGGCGGCGGCGACGACGAAAATGAGAAGAAGAAGAGGAAGAGAAGACGCGTAAGGCATGGAAACAACGATCAAGAGCAGCAGCCATTTCTTCCGATAGAGGAAATAGAGGGTCTGGCGCTGGCGCTGGCGATGCGCGGCGGAAGTGCGGCCGTGTTCTTGTACCGAAAGGCGCTGACGGAATCCGACATCAAGAAAGACCAGAACAGGGTTTTTGTGAGTAAGGAAGAGAAGTTGATAGCGTTCTTGACCGAAAGCGAGGCGGCGGCGCTGCACGGTGACGGAAAAGGGCTGACGGTGGTGGGGGTTGACGCCGGAGGACGCGTATACAATAATTTGGTAATGAAGAAATGGGAGAGCATGGACATGATTGTAATAAAATCAGATTGGAGTAAAGTGGTAGCAGCAAACAACGCACAGAGAGGGGAAGTGGTAGAGATTTGGGGTTACAGAGAGAACGAAAACCCTTGTCTGGCTTTCAACTTTCGAAGAGAAGAAGAAGCTAGATAATTAGTGGTGCTTAATTAATTAATTACATGTTTATACATTGATTAACTCATTAATTAAAGTGATCACAATATTAGATTATAATTTCACATGAAGAACAATCCTTCGATCATCGTTTTTTATTTTTTCTTTCATGTACGTACGTGAGTTCTTAGATTAACTCCATTTATAAAAGTTCCTTTTTTTTTTACATGGGTAGGTTTAATCGCATATTATATATATAATTTAAATCTAAATTATGTTGTTACAATGAAAATTATATGTGGAGAAATTAATTAGACTCGTCTTATCAAAGTAAATAGTTCATAATCGAAAATCGCATTCAGTATCTTACAATTCATGTCTCAAGTAAATTTATTATTTTAATTAATAGTATTTATTTAAAATAATTTTTTTATGGTATAATGCACCATAATTAATATTTACTTGAAAAAAAAATTTTAATTTAAAAAATCATATATATACATTATTTTTAAATTTATCAACTCTAAAAATCATTTGAAAATAACATTAAATATTAAAAGGAATTATGTACTCTATTTGGATGGGATGAACCAATAATATTAAATACAAAAATAAATTAAAATATATAAAAATTGAAATTGAAAAAATTAGAATTAGTTTGTGTGGGATTAGTATTTTCCTTGATGACAATAGCTAAGGGGTTCTTGGCATTAATCGGGTATTGGAAGAGGTGATCAAAGATGGTAAGTCTTTTCTTGAAATGAAAACTAAATTTTATTTGGAGATTGAATTTAATATTGCATGCATGAGAGGAGAAAGGGGATATTAATGTTTATTTGAATAAGATAGTGATCAATTGATATATAAATGTGAGCTTAGTTAGAAGGAAAGTGATATTAAGACTAGAGGTGTTTAACGTTATTATTATGATTATGATTTGAATCGTATAACAAATCATGGATCCAAGTTTTTATTATTTCGAAATTGTAATTGAACTGTAGTTATAATGATTCACAATTCAAAATTGAAACCGTTCAAGATAATTTTAATTTTGAACCGACGGTTCTAGTTCCAAACCGCCAGTTATTTTAGATCCGTCTTAAAAAAAAAATATATATATATATATATAGTTTTATATATAAACAATAATTATATATATCAAAGATAAAATTAAACTAAAGAAAAAAGACACTTATTAAAATAAATGTTAAAAAACCGACAATTTAGTTCAGAACTGTCCGAAACATTTACAGTTCCATAAACCGCCAGTTACAATTTGATTCTAATTAATAATTATAGTTCTTTTGAACACCTTTCTAATTAGGGCCGTTAAATTTTAATTTTAACCCGACACCTTATAGGTTGGGTCCGTGCCACTTGATAAGTAAGGACTTGAAACCTTATGTATGGTTCAGGTCAACCGAAATGTATTTAATTTATTCTTAATAATATTATTTTATTATATAAAATTGAAAATCATGTCGTTTTTGGATTCATGTTAAGTTCGAATTTGATTAATTCGGGTTGAGTTCAAATTTGATCATTTCCGATTGAGTTCGAAGATACATTAAATACATTTTTTTTTCAAAAATAAGTATTCAAATTAATATTTTTGATGAAATTTTGCAGCAGGTTGTTATTAATTTAATTATGAATCTATGATCTCCATTTAATTAATATATATATATATATATATATATATATTTCTCTAACAAAGTACAAATATTCGAATAAATTCTAATTTAAAATAAATACTCTTTTCTTAAATATAATATATTTATCTCAATTAAAAAACTATATATTTTTCAGATGTGTATACTCAGTCTATCAACTCTTGTCGTAATTAGAATCCATCGTTATTTTCAAGAACCATACACATATATACAAATCAATCGTACTACATCAGATTTTAACTCTTAACAATTAATTAAATATACAGTCAACTTAATAGATGGAAACGTAATCTTATTCATTATAAATTAAATATAATTTTACAGGTAGAACAACCTAGAAACTCATCGTGAGATACTATTTAAATTTTCACAGTCAAGTTAAAAAAAATACAAAAGAATCAACTAATACATATGAACATAATCTTACATACTAATTAAATATCACTTGACAGGTAGATACAATATGTTTATATACTAATTGTAAACAATAAATATTTAAGTGTGAATAATAGTGACCAACTTAATTTTATGAACTCCGCTCATATCCATAGTACATATGTCGCAGAGTCGATAGTACATATGTTGCAGAGTTCATATTAAGATGTATGAATGGAACGAACGATTTTCGTTTGCACTATTCATCCACATATTTTTCATTTAACAAAAATAATTAGACTAGCGCTACACATGAAACTAAACTAATTTATTCAGATAAAATCGTAAGAGTGATTATAATTTAGAAATAAATTAATGATTATTATTAAATGTTTATTATTAAAATGACTAAATTTGACTTTGTATAAAATTTCAGTCAGTTTAAAAAAATACAAATAACCCATCACGTAAACATCACTCACCGGACACCTGGCCAACTAAATTACTAATTAATATATATTAAATCCACGTTTAATCATGTTCATATTAAGCTAATCATTATTGTTAATCATGGGATAACATAGAGTTAATTAATTAGTGACCTAATTAACAAGGAGTTGCTTATATAAGGCGACTTAGCTTTAGTTTCTTTCATATTAGCATTTAATTAATTTGCAAAGAAAAAAGAGGAATTAGGTGAGAGTTGTGAGGGCATTATGGAAGTGATGCACCGGCCGGTGGTGGTGGAGGAGGAGGAGGTTGCGGCGGTGGAGGAGGAGCAGCTGCGGCTGCGGCGGCGGTCGGCGGATTTGGGTGATCGGAAAGAACTTATATCAGATGAGAAGAGTGTCTACTTTGACAAGAATGAAGGTATCAAATTTCTTATATTTGAATATTTCACCAATATGCTTCATTATATATATAATTAAGTCTATACGAGAAAGAAATTACGTGTTATAAATATAAAAAATTAGCCTTTAATTAATTTAACATTAAACTAAAAGTAATTGAATTAATATAAATATTTTCAATTAAGATGGGAAAGTATAATAAAATATAACAATGGTAATTATATACCTTTATAAATTGCTTACATATGAATGAAGGAAAATGGAAATGCAACCACTGCATTTGGACACTCAAAATTGGGCAAACTTGGACTCATCATTTGCATCACAAACCCTTCCTTCATGGAGGTCAGTAGAATAATCAATTAGTTAATTGAAAAATACCTAAAATTTAGGTATAACTAAAATATATTTCTCTTTATGTCCCGTTAATTACAACTTATTTTCTTATTGGGTAAAAATTTGCATATGAGATTTTTCTTAAACTTTTATGTAATAGACAAATATTAAGCATTTTTTAATAGTCGTGTAAAAAACAAATTAATTAGCAGAGACGGAGGAAGTACTACTATTTAAATTTAAATTCCACAATAAAATAAAAACAAAAACCTAACCAATTACCTGAATGGACTTAATCAATTACCCGAATGCTTCGTGTTTCTTGATTACTGACATTTTTTTTCTCAAGATCATACAAAGATCCAATGGTCCGGAAACGAGCGCGATGAGATCTCAAAAATAATTAGTGATGTCATCAACCATGAAACCCTAGGAGGAGGGTCTAAGGACGGAATATTGTCGATTTCAACCACGACAAAGAACGAGGAAGAAGAAGAAGCCGATGAGGAAGAAGTGATAGAGTTGGAATTCGAGAGTGCAGTAGAGAAAGTGCACACACACACTCCATATTGTCCTAATTGCAGTAATAGAATTACTAAAGTCATTCTAAGAAGAAAGAAAAGAGCAAGCCCTCGCCCAGAAAAGCCTCTTGATTTATTGGGATGTCTCAGATGCTTCAGCATTTTCATACCTTCAGGTATATATATATATATATATATATATATATATGTATGTATATCTTTACACATGCATATTAATTAATTAGTTTTATTATAATTAGTTATAGTGTTGTTATTAAATACTATATTATAATTGATGTAATATGTTTTTTTTTGGAGCAGGGGATTGTCTGAATCCTTTCAGCTTGTTTAGATCCAAATCAAAAGTAGAAACTGCCAAAATTGAAGGCCAGCAGCCATCAAGTACTGATGTAGGAGGTACAATAACAAATGTAGTATTATTAAGCTAATTAAATTACTCATTTTTATAAAATAAAATTAAAAAGTAAAAAACATTTCTGTACTTATATAAATTTAAAAAGTAAATAAAATATTTGAGATATGAGACATATTTTTCATGTACTAATCATATTATTCTACGCAATATACGAGTATATGAGGATAAGATTAATCTTTTTATGTACGTTTGAATTAGTTAAATCTTTTTTTATGTGGATATGTGGTTGTTTAGGTTCCAAACCATCTGTTGATGACGTAGAGAGTACAACTCCTAATGCTGCAGGTACTATTTGATGTGACTGAATAATCGACATATAAATATAATTTTAGGGTTATCATTAAATGGTTGGTTTAATTTATTTATAGGACCAGGGCTTGGTCTGAATTCTGTAAACTTGTTTGGATCCAAACCTAAACCAAAGACCCCCAAAATTGAAGGTGAGAAACCCTCAACTGACTTGGGGAGTACAACTACTGATGCGGGAGGTACTTTCTTTCAAAACCGAATTAAAATTCATTTAATCATTTAATTTATGTAATTCTTGAGTCGCTGATATATTATATATATACATATATTATAATTGATTTGTGCTTAATTTTCTCAGTAATTTCTGGAGAAACAAAACCACGGCAGCCACCTCATGTGACAGTTGATATCCAAACTGGATCAGGTAATAAATTTATCCTATATATAAATATAATATTTTTGAATAAAAAGTGCTCCAAAGTTGACTTGATGATATTTAATTATATATAACTAATTAGGCTTGACCATGATGTGGTTAGTTTTTATGGGAACATTGTATATGCTTGTTAGAATTAGGCGATTTATAATTTAAATTTAATATAATAAAAAATAAAAAAGGTGATTTTTTATTTACAAAATTATAAGTGCAGAGACCAGTGGAGGAAGGCCTTCTGGTAGTGATCAGGGCTCCAAATGGTTCGAGATTTTGAAATGCATCGTGTACGGAGGTCTAATCGAGTCGATCACGAGCTTGAGCATCGTCGCATCTGCGGCTGCTTCAGATGCCACCACATGTAACTAACTTCTCTCAATTTTTACATAAAAAAATCTAAAAAATAATAACAGGAAAATTGAACGTTGATTATCTCTTCTTGCATTTTAGTGAATGTGGTGGTGATTGGATTGGCAACCTTATTCAGTGGTCTCATTGCTTTTGGCTGCAATGTAAGTAATTATCTAAATTAAGAGGAACCCTAGGCGTACATATACCCTAATAAACTAAATACAAAAATGAATCTAGAAAAATGAAAAGAAACCCTAATTAAATTAATATTGCATGAAATCGACGTACATGCATGCATGCAGCTTGTGGAGTTGCGAAACGACAACTCCAACAACAAGTACGAGGAAGCGCTAGGAAGGAAAGGGCAGTTTGTGGTACATTGGACTTTCGCGGTGCTCTCGTACCTCGTATTCGGGCTCGTGGCCCCCACTACTTACGGCTTCGCCTTCCCCAGCAGCAGCGACAACGAGGAATACAAGATTCTCGCAGTAGCTGCTGCGGCTTTGGGATGCATCTTCATCCTCGCAATCGCCAAAGCTTATGTCAATGGCACAGACAAGCTGGGAGGGTACGTTAAGACGACGTCGTACTACGTTATTCTTGCAGTGAGTGCTTGTGGTGTGGCGTATGGTGCAGGGGATTTGATTGGGATGCTTTTGGATAATCTTGGTTGGTTTCAATCGGGAGGAGATGTTGTTACTCCTCTTGTTTCTGCTTCTTGGGCTTCCTACTGATCCGATCGACGAACCGGATTCCGTTTGTTTGCTTGAAACGACGTCGTTTTGGGAATTTTTATTTTGGAAGTAGAGATGTTTTGCTTTGTTATGTTGTAATGTACGTGATGAAGTATATTTGCTTGTTTGTGGGGTTTGGCTTTGTTTCATTTTTAAACTTTCTTTTCTTTTCTTGTTGTGTATTTTGTTTGTTATTTCTTGCTTGAATATTTTGGTGGAGTACGATTTAATTTAGTTATTTTTGATTCATTTCCCTACATTGCTATCAAATATTAATCAATTAATGAACTTTTATATGTGTTGGTTAAGTGTGAACGTCCTTATCATTCTAATGTTTAGTTTTCCCATTTCAAATTTATATAAAAAAAATATTTATATATGTGTTGGTTAAGTGTGAACCTTATAATTTCAAATTTATATATGTGTTGGTTAAGTGTGAACCTTATCATTCTAATGTTTAGTTGGATTACGACGGAACGAAAGACCAAGACAAAAAAGTATATATAAAAAAAAGAGACCAAGAAAATAAAGAAGAATACAAAATAAAAGTAGATGAAGTCTGACTTTATTGTCATAGATATGTTTTCTTTATATATAATCTAAATATGAAATTAAAAGGGGTCACCAAAATATATTATTTAATTAAAATATAAAAATGTGATTAGTGGGAAAAATCAACACTGAAAGCACCCATTTTGCTATTTTATTTTCTTGACAAACTAAACAAAATCTTTATGGTTAGAAATATAATTTTAAATTCAAGAATACACAACTCGACTCCACCGTTGTTAATACGTTGTAGTTTCTATAAATATAAGAGCAGACGACGACCTCAGAATTTAATTTAATTTGCATAAAATCAAATTAAATAAAAGAAAACTTGAGAGAAAAAGATATTTGTGTGGCTTAATTGTACGTTGAGTTGTTTTTTGACTGCTTATATTATATAACGGCAGAAATGGGAGATGAGCACCGCCGTGAGGAGATGGTGGCGGAGGAGGAGCAGCAACAGCCGCCGCCGCCGTCAGATAACACCCAAGGTAATTATTAAGTTGTGTGATTTATTAATTCTTTTATTTATTTTCATGCAAATCCGTTATTAATTGCGTGTCATTTACATAATTAATTCCCACAACATTAATCATCCAAAAAAAATTGTAAACTTGCAAAAATATTCATTGAATTAGCTAAAAATGAAAAGTGAGGGTTTAAGATAAGTATTTCAGCCCGAAATGAAGCAAGCCCGGATCGGCCCGGGCCCGAGAAATCAGCATAATATAGGGTTACGTTACATGGTCTTTTGCCACGATTCATAATCTAATATAGTTTGATATAAGTTTAATGAAATTTATAATTAAATGAAATTATAATTGCAGATTAATAAACCTTTATTTTTGTATATATATATAGTGAAAACTTATACTCCCTCCGTACCACTAAGCTTGACACGTTTTCCTTTTCGGGACGTCCCACTAAGCTTGACACGTTTTCCTTTTCGGAACGTCCCACTAAACTTGACGCACTTTAAAAATAGCAAAAGTTATTTTTTCAAAAAGGTGTGGATTCTACCACCTTTATATTTTTTACACTACTTTACACACTCTTTTTAATAACCGTGCCGGAAAAAAAGGTATCAAGCTTAGTGGGATGGAGGGAGTAAATAGTTGTATTAATTGAGCAAAGAACTAAGGTTGATAGTTGGCGTAGCAAACGAGAATTTGCAAAGCATTGATGATCAAGAATTGAACAATAATGGTGTGAGGGTTGAAGAAGAGCTTGAAGAAAGTGAGAGTATAGTGGAAGTGATAGAGTTGGAATATGACAGTGATGAACAAGTGATAGAGTTGGATTTGGACAAATTCCATGCACACAATCCACACTGTCCTAATTGTAGACATCGAATTACTAAGGTTATTCTTCGTTGCAAAGAAAATATTCCGGTAGTCGAGGGCGGTCCCCACAACGGGTTTAGATACTATTGCATCGGGTGTGTCACGATCGTCCAAACGATCGTGACTAGCTTCGTGTTTTTGTTTCGAAGAATAGTACTCCGTCAAATTATACCAACACAAGATCTGCCTCTAGACATAGTTGTACAAGGTGTGATGATCAATCTCTCTTGTTATATACTATTACTTCCATCCCACTTAATTCGTCCTGTTACTATTCAGCACGAGTAATAAGGAAAAAAGATAAAAGATAAAAACCCACTACTTATAAATAATATAATTTTTTTTCCCTCTTTTGCTACTTGATAAATTGAACGAGAAATTCATAAAAAATAGAACAAATTGAGTGGGACGAAAAAAATAATGTTTACGTTTTCTTCAACAAATGATCATCTCATAACCTCTTTCTCTCTTATCAGAAAATTGTAATTTGGAGGAGACAAAGATTGAAGAGGAAGACAAAAAAAGTCCAACTACAATACAACAAACCAATATAGGTTATAATTTAATTCTAAACGTTACATTTGTGCATAGCTTTGATTATTCAAACATAAAATGGTCATTATCGTCGTATCATAAAAAGAAAATAATCAAGATTTATTTATTGTGCAAATATTCATATTTATATATATTTTGTAAATTAAGATTAATTTTGGATGACATATATACTATCAATTTAAGATTTGGTAGCTTTATATTTTTATTGAATCCAGTTCGAGCTTGAGCTGAGCTAGTTTATATTCGTTGCTTCTCAGATTCCAAACCAAAAAAAGATCAGATCATTGAAGAAGAACCATCTATTGGAGTAGGGAGTACAACTCCTAATGCTGCAGGTACTATTTGATGCGAGTAAATGATCTTATATAAAAATAATTTTATATATATATATATAAATAAATAATTAAATGGTTGGTTTGATTTTAGGAGCAGGGCCTGTTCTGAATTATATGAACTTGTTTAGAGGCCCTAAAATTGAAGGTGAACAGTCATCAATTAACGTAGGAGGTACAACCTCTTATGCTGGAGGTACAATAAATAATCAAGATTTTATCGAAACGACGTTGTTTATATATTTTTTAAGAATTCGTTGGTTTTAGATTTTATTCGTTGCTTCTAAGGTTGGAAAGCAGAGCAAGATCAGATCACCCAAGAGGAACCACTAGTGAGTACAACTCCTAATGTTGCAGGTACTATTTGATAATTGATATGGGTAAATTATCAACAACAAATATAATTTTAGGTATAATTAAATGATTGGCTTAGTGCTATAACTATGGCTGGAATTTTGGATCGAGACTTTGAGAAATTTATGTCCAAATTCATGTTTTTGATTTTTTGGATTTGAAAGCAAGACTTGAGTTTTGGAAAAAAATTTGGATTATCTCAATTTAATTTCAATTTTATAAACATTCGAGACCTGTCTCAAATGAATTTTTTTGGTCCCGATCGAGAAATTCACATATTTTTTGGTCCCGTTTTACATTTTTACATATTCGTGAAATTCGCACTTATAGATTGGGACCTGGATAAAAAATTCTCATTTCGAAATTTGCACTCTCAAAATTCCAAACAGATCTAGAATCAAGATCATAAAATTGACGAATTAATTTTGAAATCAGACTTCTGAAGTTGGGGACAGATACCCGAATTCTCAGCCCTAGACTCTGCAGCGGGGCATGGTCTGATTTTTCGAAACCGAATTAAAACTCATTTAGTAATTAATTCATTGATTTCTTGTGACATAATATATATTTTGCATGATTTGTGATTTTTCTCAGCAATTTTTGGAGAAACAATACCACGACTGCCACATTATCACATAGATATTCCAATTGGATCAGGTAATAAATTAATTATATAATATCATTTAAATTTATTAAACATTAATTAATAAAGCATTATTAAATAAAATGCTTGATCATATTGAAAATTTAGGTGGTTTTTATATACAAAATTCTGTATGAGTGCAGTGAGGTCTGCTGGAGGATGTTTTTCTTGGTGCTGGAAATGGTTGGAGATTTTGAAATGCATCGTGCAGGGAGGCCTAATCGAGTCGATCACGAGCTTGAGCATCGTCTTTGCTGCATCTGCTTCCGATGCCACCACATGTACCTTCTCGATTTTTTCGTAAAAAATTATTATTAATATGAAATATAACATGTAATTAAAATTTATTGCATGCAGTGAATGTGGTGGTGATTGCATTGGCAACCTTATTGAGTGGCCTCGTTGCTTTTGGCTGCAATGTAAGTAAATGTCTTAATTTAGATTAGTAATCACACGAAACTCATCTAATAACACACGAATTATGTGAATCTAAATTTTCAAGACTCATGTATTTGGCGTGATTCGTGAGATTTGTGTGTTACTCTATTTTGCATATGAACTTACTAATTCTGCGAGTTTGAATTTACGAAATTTCTACATTGCTTTATGAAATGTAGCAAGACACGTCTCTTTAGAGTTCAGGTTCGAGGATTTTGTGTGTTGTATAATAACAACTTACGACTAATGCGAACTCGAATTCGTTACATAAATTAAACAAGAATAAGGGATATTCTGATCACAAATATATGAAAATGACTATATGTTATCTTTTTAACTTGTATTTTGAAAAATGGCTATTAATTCGTCCCTAATTAACCCAAAATCAATCTTGAAAAAAGAAATCCTAACTAAATATTGCAAGAAATCCACATGCAGCTTGTGGAGTTGCGAAACAACAGCTTAAAGAACAAGTTCGAAAATGTTCTAGGAAGGAAAGGCAACTTTGCGTTGCACTCGACGTTCGCGATGCTCTCGTACCTCGTATTCGGCCTCGTTGCCCCCACTACTTACGGCTTCGCCATCTACATCAGCAACAACAAGTACTTGAGCATTATTATAGTAGCTGCTGTTGCTTTTCCATGCATTCTCGTCCTCGCAATCGTCAAAGCTTTTGTTAACGGAACGTTCACGTTCGGAGGCTACGCTAAGACGGTGTCGTACCACGTTACTATTGCCGTTAGTATCTCCGGCGTCGCGTATGGTGCCGGGGTTTTGTTAAGGTTTCTTTTGGATAATCTTGGGTGGTTTCAATTGGAAGGAGATGTTGTTGTTCCTCTTATTTCTGAAACCTCTTCTGTTTCTGGATGGGCTTCCTAATGATCCGAAGAATCATATTTTCTGTTTGTTCTGCTTGAAACGACGTCGTTAATAATTTTTATTTTTAAAATAGATATTGTTTTGTTTGGTTTTGTTACATATGTTGTGATGTGATATGAACTATATATAGATTATAAAGTTATTATTTAATAATTAAGTGAGAATTTTTTTTTTCCTTCTAAATTATATGATAGATATAATTATTTCATCTGTTCCATTAAAAGTAGGCTCGTTTATATTCTCAATTAGTCTATTTTACAAATAATTGTAAGTCTAATTTAATAGAACAAATAAAGTTAGGGGTGTCAAATCGTGCGGGTTGGGTCGTTATCGGGTCGACCTGATAACAACCCGACCTGTTATGGTCAAACCTGAACCTGACCTGTTAAGGTTTTGCTGAACCTGAACCCGAACCCGACCTGCTAAGCTCAAACCCGAACACGACACGAACCCGACACGAACACGATAACTTTCGTGTTGTGTCACGCCCCGACCCTCCGCTCTCCCCGGCAAAGTCCGGACGCGCGACTAATTGATAAAATAAATGAAGGATAAGGTGGCATACTAAATATACTGAACAAAAGATCATTTGGATTAAGTGGAACACTAAAAACTTTAACTGATAGAACACTGAGAACTTTAACTAATAGAACACTGATCATTCGATAATTGAGTTCAGTTCAACCGAATATTTAATTTACATAATCGGCACCTACGCCAGAACATACTGATGGAAACTCACGCAGCGGAATGAGGATCGACTTCAATCTACGTGTATGAAGACACGTAGACACCCAAGACTTTAAATAAAGACCGACAAGCCCTTCATAGCATCTCCTATCATCACGTCTCAACCTGCACATTTATAAATACATGCAGGGCTGAGTACAAAAGTACTCAGTAGGCACATTGCCCGAAATCATATTCATACATATATAATTGTCAATGCCGTAAGAGTGACACGTAGGGATTTTGTCTTTAAAAGCACCTACGTTCACTAAATCCTTTCTGTGAATACTGATATTTGACTGCAGTCATTTCTTTAGTATTCAAGCCATATCTGCCCTTTTAATTTATGGAACATTTATGGTACCGAGAAGGTGGCCACCTTCTACGGACACCGAACCGGCCAACCCGCTAAGATGACTCACGATCCACTGTAACCGGTCGATACCTTCAACGACTCCCAGTTATTTGTGCACATTTAGTTCGAGTAGGTTACACCACCCACTGGAACCCGAATTCGATTTAAATTCTTCAGATCCTTAAACCAGGCATCCAGGATCCTTAATTCAGGTACCCTTCCAAATAGGCATTGATACAAAACATAAATCATTTTCGGCAAGACAATACTTTGAAACATATTTCCTCACTTTGAAATCCTTTCGAAAACAACATAAATAACATACGGCACACATAATTTTATAGAGTTAGAAAAGCCTACATGGATAACTTCAATTTGTACTTGCTTTGGTCTCGAAACTCGAGGTAGATCTCTCGTAAGAACCTTTGATTATCTAAATTAATAGCTCTAAATATTAACACTTAATATATATTACTATCCCTTTCTTTATTTATTGGTATTATCAATTGATGTAGCTTAATCTTATTTAATTGATAAGCTAAATTTAATTAGTTTAAGTATTAATCATCTTAATATTAATATACTGGCCCAATAGATTAATTAATTTCGGCCCAATCTAATATATAAATTTTCGGCCCACTTCTACTTATTTCTGCCCAACTCACTCCCTTCACTTAGGCCCATACCACTTAAATCACTTCAGCCCAATCTAAAAGCCCATCGTGTAAATAAATCCTTGGCTCATTAATTCTATTTATTTGGGCCCAGCAACTGAATAATTTCCAGCCCAATCTTAGTCCAAACCCGGCCCAGTTCTCTCTGTCTCCTCTCTTATCTTCTCTCTCGGTTTCCCCAATTCTCTCTGTTCTATCTCCTCTCTGTCTCTGATTCTCCCTCTCTCGCTTTCTGTGTTTTACTCTTTCTACGCCTCACCATCATTCCCTCTGTTTCTACTCTCTGTTTTCTCCGTTCCAACCTCGCAGTTACATGGACGAGCAACCGTCAGCAAGGCTCGCGCGTTGCTGCTGCCAAACTCTCCTTTCCTCCGGCGAATTCCTCACAGGTATATTCCTCTCATTCTCTTAGGTTCTTTTCCCTTTCTTCTCTTCCTCTTTCACTCCTTCTCCGTTTCAAATTTTCCCTAGCTCTCTAATTTCAATTTGACTCTAGTTTCTTTTATTTCAGATTGTTAGACTTCCATTCCTAACCCCTATCTATTTGTTTCTTCCCACAGACACTCGCCGTTTTCTTCCTTCCTTCTCAGCAGCGTCGCTGCCCTTCTCTCATCTCCCGTTTTCTTCCTCCGCTGGCTCTCGAGTCCAGAAACCTCAAGGTAAAACTTCCTTACCTCTATTTCTAAATTTATTCTGAAATCTTAATTATTTCCTGAAATTTTCCAATCTTCTAACTTTCCAGTTTCTGCATGTCTTTATCTATGAAATTAACTAGCTGTATTCTTTGGGCATAATTCAGATTCCTTTCCTTAATCACTAACTCGTTCTATTTCTCATAAGGGATGTGATGCACTACTGAACGCAATCGAGAAAACAACCAACAAGAAACAAATAAAGCACTCGTCGTTGATAGAAACTATACCGACAATTGCTCGATAAGAACTCTGTTCTTTTATAAAATTTCCAAAAAACTGCCCAACCCTAGGAACGTGAAGGTATAAATAGTCGCTTCCAAAATATAGAAATTGCAAACTAATCCTTGAGTTTAATGAAATTTGCATAAACAAGTAAATAAAAAGAAACAGTAGAATATCCTCCAAAAATAGAGAGCACAATTCCTAAGCCTGTTTGCGCCTATCCAAATGATCCAAATATACCAAGGCTTGTCGATCCACATCATCTCTCCCGGGGTTAGAAAGATTCGTCCTCGAATCCAGTGGGTCATCTTCGTCGGAGGAATAACTGTGATATGGTAGTAAGTGTTTGACGTTGAAGACATCTGAGGTGCGGATGTGACCGGGTAACGAGAGACGGTAAGCATTAGGATTGATGCGCTCGATTATCTCCACAGGGCCTATCTTACGAGCTGCGAGCTTGTTATATTCATGCGCTGGGAAACGATCCTTCGTCAAAATAGCCCACACAAAATCACCCGCATCATAAAGAACTTCTCTGCGACCTCGATCAGCTTGGGTCTTGTAATGAGCATTTGCAGCAAGTAAATTGGCATGTACTTGTTGATGAATACGTTGAATATCCGTGATAAATTCAGCTGCTGTACCGTGGGACCGAACAACATCAGGAAGAGGCAATAGATCCAAAGGTCCACGTGGTACAAATCCGTACATGACCTCAAACGGGCTGAATCCAGTGGAGCGATTCACAGCTCGATTATGAGCAAATTCTGCCTGGGGAAGCTTAGAATCCCAAGATTTCACATGATCTCCGACGAGTGCACGGAGTAAATTTCCCAATGAACGATTAACCACCTCGGTTTGGCCATCTGTTTGAGGATGGTAAGCCGAACTGAAGTTAAGAGAAGTATTAACTAAACGCCAAAGGCTCCGCCAAAAATGGCTCAAAAAGCGAGTATCCCGATCAGAAACAATAGTCGAGGGAAGACCGTGTAAACGATAAATATCACGAAAGTATAATTGAGCAACTGCAACAGCATCGGTGGTCTTCTTACATGCAATAAAGTGGACCATTTTAGCAAAACGATCAACCACCACAAAAATTGAGTCGTTCCCCCGTTGAGTACGTGGAAGGCCGACAATAAAGTCCATACTGATATCAGACCAAGGTTGCGTGGGAATTGGCAGAGGCAAATATAAACCGGCATTGGTGGCTTGCCCCTTAGATAAGTGACAAACACGACAACGAGAGACGAACCGGTTGACATCGCGACGCAAGGATGGCCAAAAATATGAATGAGAGAGCAACTGAAAAGTGCGTTCTTGACCCGCATGACCCATATTATGAAGTTCTTGTATTATGAGAAGCCGAAGACTACATTCAGGAACACATAATCGAGAACCATGGAAGAGAAACCCGTCATCGAGAGAGAAGTCAGTATGTTTCCCCGTGTTGATCTTGTGCAGCACTAAGGAAAAATAAGGGTCTGATGAGTAGAGTGATGGAAGTGCGTCAAATCCCGGGACCAGATTCCGCATTTCCGTAAGTAAAGAGTGACGACGACTCAGCGCATCGGCCACACGATTTGTAATGCCTGATTTATGTTTGATGACGAAGGTAAATTGTTGGAGGTATGCGTGCCAAGATGCGTGGCGAGCTGGGATTTTGTCTTGATTACCAATATGACGGAGTGCATCATGGTCTGTGAATAGAATGAATTCTCGATGAAAAAGGTAGTGTCGTCAATGCTTCACTGCTTGGACGATGGCCAAAAGTTCGACATCATAAGTGCTGAAACGAGATTTCGAACCCTTAAGCTTCTCACTAAAATATGCGACTGGTCTGCCCCCTTGACTAAGCACTGCGCCAATCCCCAATTTGGATGCATCGCAGTGTAATTCAAACGGGCTTAGAAAGTCGGGAAGTACGAGAATAGGAGCGGTGGTGAGACGTTGCTTAATTTCCTCAAAAGCGTTGTTTGCAGCAAGGGTCCAAACAAGCTTGGTGCCGTGCAAACAATCTGTTAATGGAGCCATGATACCACTGAAATGAGGAATGAAACGTCTATAAAAAGATGCAAGACCATGAAAACTGCGGACCTCCGTAACAGTCAGAGGTGTTGGCCAGCCAGAAATGGCAGCAACTTTGTCGGGATCAACGGCCAGACCCTCAGAGGAGATAACATAGCCGAGGAACCGAACTGTCGAGGTGCAGAAAATACATTTAGGGAGTGTAGCAAAAAGTTTTTCACGGCGCAAGACCTCAAGGACGTCCCGAAGGTGCTGTAAATGCAACACAACAGAGGCACTATATATTAATATATCATCAAAATAAACGACGACAAAAGTACCAATGAACGGTCGAAGTATTTGATTCATAATGTGCATGAAAGTACTTGGGGCATTTGATAAGCCAAATGGCATAACCAACCACTCAAAAAGTCCCTCTCTCGTTTTAAATGCCGTTTTCCACTCGTCACCAGGACGCAAACGAATCTGGTGATAACCACTTTTCAAATCTAGCTTCGTAAAATAAGAAGCACCATGCAATTGATCAAGAAGATCATCCAACCGCGGGATAGGAAAACGATATCGAACTGTTATTTTATTAATAGCGCGACTGTCCACACACATCCTCCAAGTGCCATCTTTCTTTGGTGTTAACAACGCCGGCACAGCACAAGGACTAAGGCTCTCACGGACATGCCGTTTAGATAGCAGTGCCTCTACTTGGCGGCGAAGCTCTTCATGTTCGAGCGGGCTCATACGGTAATGAGGCCGGTTAGGAAGGGAAGCCCCTGGAACCAAATCAATACGATGTTGAATATCGCGTAGGGGTGGTAAACCATCGGGGAGATCAGCCGGAAAAACATCCTGAAATTCATGAATTAAATTATGTACGGATGGTGGCACAACGGAGGAGGAAGTAGTTGGAAATGCCACCAACAAATATACAACCCCGATCTCTTTCATAGCTTTCTCAAATGGTGCCCGAGTTAATAGCGAGACACTAGGGGCAGCTGTAGAAGACCCTTTGTCGCGACTTGGAAGCAAGATAATTTTTTTACCACGAAACAGGAAAGAGTAGGTATTAGACCTGCCATCATGAAAAGCAGCCCGATCGAATTGCCATGGACGTCCCAACAGAAGATGACATGCATCCATGGGCACCACATCACAAAAAATTTCATCGACATATGTAGAACCAATAGAAACAGTAACCAAAGCACGTCGAGACACTAATAATTCAGTACCTCGACTAAGCCATGCCAATTTATAGGGCCTCGGGTGGGCCTCAGTAGGTAAGCCCAATTTTTCAATAGCAGATTCAGAAATGACATTTTCACAGCTACCAGAATCAATAATAAAAGAACAGACCTTACCGCCAATAGTACAAGTAGACTGGAAAACCGATGAGCGTAACCATTCATCTGGGGTGGAGCGAGGACTGAGAAAAGTACGACGGAGCATCAAAGATTGACCCGTATCGCCTTCCACAACTTCAGTATCGACTTCTAAAGTCTCTGTAGCAGTGTCTGTGGCAGTTGGCACATTCTCTATGGTAAGTTGATCAAGTGCCAGTAATGTACGATTAAGAGGTTGTTTGCACTCAGACATACGGTGGCCTGGTTCACCACAATTAAAGCAACGAAAAGGTGTTGTGGAACGTGGAGCAGAAGTTTGTCCTTGCACTCGGAGGGGAGGTGGATTGGATCCAGAGGCACCGCCCAATGGACGGAATGAAGCTGGTGTGGATGTGGAGGAAGTGCGAGTTGATGGTGGAAAACGTCGAGCTAATTGTTTCTCTGCTTGGATGGCTCGTTGGTGTGCCTCTGCAACAGTGAAAGGATCAAACATATTCAGCAGGTCTTGTAAGGGAAGGCGGAGGCCGCCAATGTATCGTGAAACCAATTGTGATGGCGTCTCGGACAATTCATTCCTTGCCAAGAGCGCATAAAATTCGCTAGTATAATCATCCACCGATTTCTGACCCTGACGAAGGTGTTGAAGGCGCTGGTACAGATCACGCTCATAATTAAATGGGAGAAATGCAGCTCTCATGTGTTTGCGAAGTTTAATCCAAGAGGTGATTTTTGACTTCCCTGAGCGAAGACGTTGGCCTTTTAATTGTTGCCACCAAGCTTGAGCGCGGCCACGCAAACGTGTCGTGATGAGAGGAACACGAGAAATAGCAGGCACGCCCTTAAAATCCATGATTTCTTCAACAGTAGATAGCCAATCAATAAACGCATCAGGTGGTAATTCCCCATTGAATTCCGGCAAGTCCAAACGCAGCCATGTTTCCCATCGACGATCGTCATTGCGTGGAGCTAGAGGGTCAGCAAAGGGGTTGATGTCTTCATCAGATTCCTCAGTGTCAACGACGTCGGGGTGCCGTTGTGGGTGGGTTTGCAGAGCGGCGATCTGGGCGGTGAGTTGCTCAACCTGACGGCGCAATTGAGCGACATCATCACGCTGCAAAACTTCATTGATAGGTGCTTCACGTTGGTTGCGTTGATTACGCGGAGGCATGTCTGTTGATCGTCCTGAAACTGATACCAGATGATGCACTACTGAACGCAATCGAGAAAACAACCAACAAGAAACAAATAAAGCACTCGTCGTTGATAGAAACTATACCGACAATTGCTCGATAAGAACTCTGTTCTTTTATAAAATTTCCAAAAAACTGCCCAACCCTAGGAACGTGAAGGTATAAATAGTCGCTTCCAAAATATAGAAATTGCAAACTAATCCTTGAGTTTAATGAAATTTGCATAAACAAGTAAATAAAAAGAAACAGTAGAATATCCTCCAAAAATAGAGAGCACAATTCCTAAGCCTGTTTGCGCCTATCCAAATGATCCAAATATACCAAGGCTTGTCGATCCACATCAGGATGTTTCGGTTGTGAGGCGGTCATATGGATATAACCTGGCGGCGTAAATTTTGACTTGAACAGCAGCTAAGTCTGCTTTCTTTCTTTATTTTTCTTGTTGTGCTTTGGTTATGATTTACAATGTTTGGTAGTAAATTATTCTCTGTGTTTATTGACTAAATGACATTGGGATAGGATATTAGTTGTTATAATTTCCCAGTCTTGTTTAATGCTCTGTCTTCGTTGGTTCTTACTTAGATGGTGATTACTGTGGGGTGTTCTAATTTAGGCGTACATAAGCATGCTTAAAGTTCTATGTATTTCCTGTGTTCTATGTTCAGTCTTATAAGTGCTTTATGTTTTGGTTGTTCAAACTGTGAACATAGATTCTAAGTTCACTCTCTAGCTTTTAAACTGCCATTTCAAAGCATATATATATATGTACTGGACTGAAACTACCTGATTTTCTTAGGTTCTGGAATCTGAAAAACTGACTGCATAGGTGATACTCAGTTTTATGTATAGAGGATAATTCTAAGTTTACATTTCTATGTTTTTAACTATATTTCAATGTTAACTTCAAAGTTTAAAGCATATGTTTCTGAATTAAAGATTATGCTTTCCTTGTTATAAAGAAGGTTTAAGGGTGAAGGGTACTACCTTAATATTTATCTCCTTCTCCTTGACTGAACTGTGGATTCTTTGAACGTTTGTACTGCTATTTCTCTTTTATGAAACTGCCGTTTCTATGTGAAAGATGTTGGGGTGATAAAAGTTTCAAGGCAGTCCCTCTACTTCTTTATATAGTTGGATGCAGGGTGTGTTCTTTATCTTAGTGCTTAAGACTTAGAATAGCTATTAATAGCATTTACTCTATTCTTTTGTAGGTGATGGAAGAAGTATGGTGTATATCTATTCTTCCCTCACTCAACCGAGCTACTGCAGGCCTAAAGCTCTGTTTCTTTACTTCTCTGCAGCCATACTGCCTTTTCACTTTCCTTTGCTTTCTTTCCCATTTTATAATCATCACATTTCTTACATTTTATGGAATGCTTTCCTTCTTTCTTTTATTTTGGAACTGCCGTGTAGCAGTTTGCAGCTTAGGCTTTTATTATACTATCTATTATGTACTGTACTACCCAACATATGTATAATTATTTGGTTTTAATGAAGTGTTTTACTTTTATCTCTTTCCTTACTTAATAACTAGATGCATGTATGTACTTTACTTTATACTTGAGTGAACTCTCCTTTTCCTTCTCATAACTAAGACTTTGCAGGTTATAAATATATATATACAGCCTATACTTAGATTTATCCAACATATGAATATTTCCACAACATAAAATTGGTACATACTTAGGCGTGACTTTGCTTATACATAGACAACATTTTTTTTTATTCTAAAACCCTAACTATACAATGTATGCACCCCATGCATATCATTTGTATAGTTTTTTTTTAGTTGCAACATATACCTATACTTATACATCTCCAAAGTATAAAACTTATACTTTGATATTAATATTTCTTAAGTTATTAATAAAGAAATCTCCAATATTTGTTATCTTAAACCATAATTCATCTTCAAGTAGATTAACTTTCATTAATTAACTAAGATGTTCAATATATAAATAATACTCACGTTCGAATATCATTTATTTCGGAACTTAAAAAGACGGGGTATTACATGTTGACACGACACGATAACGACATGATAATGACATGACACGTTATCGACACGATAAAAAATTAAATTTATATGATAAAAAATATAAAAATTATAAATTTATAATAAAAAATAATAAATGCATAATTTTTAAAATTTATAGAATATATTCATTTTTAGATTTTAAAAAAATACAAAATATTTTAGAAAAAATGTATCACAAATTACATTTACTTCAAAATATAAATTATTAATATATTATAAAATTTTCTTATCAGGTAACTTGAACCCAACCCGAACCCGACCTGTTAATTTCGTATTCTTATCAAGTCAACCTGATAACGACCCGAACCCGATAAGGCTTGACACTAACCCATTAATTTTGTGCGTGTTCGTGTCGGGTTATCGTGTCGTGTCAAAAATTGATAGCCCTTTAATAAAGTATACGCATGTATGACTTGAATACACGAATTATTCATTTTCTCTCAATTACATATAGGGTTTTGTTCTTGAGACTTCAAATAATATACGTCATGCAAATATTTTTTGTATAAATTTTCAATATTCTCTTCGTTCTATTTATATAAGTTTATTTTTAAATACATAAAAAAAATTGTTAAAAAATTATAATATGTCCATATTAATAGATCCTCTATATATATTTATAAATAAGTCAACTTTTATAATATTGTCAGTGTTCGCATTATTTATGATTTTAGGACTTGTTAAATTAAACATACAAGACGTGGTTTTCATTATCTTAAACAAATATATTTTTAGATCGAAGAGGTTGTTACGATGCAAACTACCCAGCTTATATGAATATAAACACACATATATATAACATAATACAAGTAAACATATAAGTATAAGTCAAATTTTCCATGAACTATTAGGAGCTTGATTCGATAAAAGCTTGTTCGATATTTGTTTTTTTTTTCTTTAAACCAACTAAACTCGAGTCTCGAAGTAAGTTAAAATTATTTTTGGAGCCGAAACTCGAGCTTTATAATATTCGTTACGAAAGGTTTGCGAACACGTTCGAATATTATTTTAACGAGATGATCTTTGAATAATTGAGGTTTGCAAACTTAATTTATATACGGAATAGTACACGAACTTGTCTAATTAATTTATATATATATATATATATATAATTAAATAATTTTATGAACGGATATTTAATGAGTTCAAGTTCCGATTTGAATTCACTATTAAATTGAACTAAATTCAAATCGAATCCTAACTCGATTTTTATTCATGTATCGAATCAAACTTAAACTTAATTTTTAAAATACAAATCAAACTGAAACCTTCAAATTTTCAAACTACTTCCGTTATAATGAATTATGTATTGGGTAAGTGTGAACCTTGTCATTTTAATGTTTAGTTTTTCCCATTTCAAATTTGAGCCACAATCATATATTATCTTTAAATGTAAAAGCAAACGACTTGACAATCTCAGATTCCATGGGAACATGCATTAAAGTGGTAAGAATAATTAAATTTAAGGAATTGACAGATTAAACAAATTTATAAATAAAAAAACGTATAATATGACTTAAATTAGTTGTTACAAGCATTAGTCAGCTCGAAATAATAAACTAATTATATATATACATATATATATCTAAAGCATGCAAACGCGTTTCACTGCAAATTCTATATATAGATAATAATCGCATGCAGTGATGTCATATTTACAACGATTTATTACATCATTGTTTGCGTCTTTATGCACGTCTGAATAAATTATACTACTAATAAAATCAAATTAGATTTTTTGTTCAATTTTAATTTTATACATAATTTAATTTTATGTTTAGTGCTATATATATATAAGTTTATCTCATCTAAATAGGTCCGTTACACGTCATGTAATGTGATATTAGCAATTTTGGTTTATTTATTATTTTCATTTTTTATTAATTTGAATTAAATAATATTAAAATATATACTCCCTCTGTTCCATTCAAGATGCCCCTTTTTTTGCCCCAATGCACTTAAAGCAAAAAAATATTACTATAAAAGGACAGACAAAAACGACAAAAAAGACCGTCTTGAATGGGACGGAAGGAATATTAATTAGTAAACTCTAATAAAAAAAATAATAATTAATAAATATTTTATTAAAAAATTAATATTTATCTACGAAACATCTGATCGTCAGACATATTGACTGTGCACCCCAATGCATATAATTATGAAATATTTTATTTTTGTTTGTTACCTTACTAATTAATTTAATAAATTGTAGTTGGATTACGACGAAACGAAAGGCCAAGATAACACAAAAAGAAAGACCAAGAAAATTATGAATAATACAAAAGGAGAAAATGAAGTGTGACATCATTACCAGATCTAGTTGGAAACTATATTAATTCTTTCTTGTCATAATATATTCTAAAAATGAAAAAGTGAACGGGTCACCAAAAAAAACATATAATTAATATATATAAAGTTGTAATTATGGGGAAAAATCAACACTAAAAGCTCCAATTTTCAATATTTTGTTTGTTTTTTCTCACTGAGAAGCTTACAAAAAGATTATGGTTAGAGATATAATTTTAAATTCAAGAATACACACACTAAAGCGTACTTAACACGTTCAAGTTTCTATATATAAGAGTAGTAGTCGACCTCAGTATTTTGCATCAATTCAAATTATTAAAAAAGAAAATTTTATTTTTTTTATATATATAATGGCAGAAATGGGAGCTGAGCACCGCCGTGATGAGATGGCCGTGGCAGAGGAGGAGCAGCCGCCGCGGCCGCCGTCGGACATAACCGATTCAGTTGTAGTTGATGCTAATGGAAGCAACCTCAATAATATTATCCAAGGTAATAACTAAATTGTGTCATGTATTAATTATTTATTGTTCTATAGTTTAAATTTAAATATTTTTAATTTGTAAATCCATCGATCGTCTTTCCATTTAAGTAGCTTTTTTTTTTCATTATCGATAAAAATTATTCAAGTTAATATATTATTTAATTATTTTGATAAATAAACGATGGATTATGACAATCTTATTTTTCAAATAATTAATCTTATAATGCTTATCAATTTAGATTATCGCTCAAAGTAAACGCCAACAAATATTAATAAATATTGTTAAATAAATGAGTTCTGAGTTGTCATTTCAGATGAAAGCGTCGAAACTATTGATGAGGTGCACGTGACACAACACTCGGTTTCGGAGACTAAGGTGACGGAGAGAAAAATACAAGGGTTCAAACTTGCCGGAGCAAGCCATGAGTCGCAAAGTAGTGGTGGTGAAGAAGTTATGAAGATTAAGAATGTTGGGGTCGAAGAAGATGAAGAAGAAGAAGACGAGAGTGGAGTGCAAGTAATAGAGTATGAATATAAGAGTGGCGAACGAGAGATAGAGTTGGATTTGGCCAAATTCACTAAACACGATCCATACTGCCCTAGTTGTAAACATCAAATCATTAAGGTTATTCTTCGTCACAAAAAGACTATTAACCCGGTAGTCGAGCGCGGGCTCCTCCTCATGTTCATATACTATTGCATCGAGTATGTCACGGTCGTTCATACGACCGTGACCACTCGTTTTATGATTTTGATACGAAAAATACGCCATCTACCACCACAAGATCCGCCTAGAGATATTAATATTGTACCAGGTGATTATTTAATTTGCCTTGTAATTATATCTATATATACTCCTGCTCTATTCCGTTAAAAGTGGTCATAAGTTGTCTTTCTTGGCAGTAAATCCTGTTCCCGATGGGAAGAAAAGCGAAGAGGAAGAAAACAAGGAGACTATTCAAGAAACTGATGATACAGTACCTAAAGGTGATGATTCAATTCAAAACACAACATTATATTTGGGCATATCTTTGATTATATCTTTGGTTAGCCAATAGTGTGCATGCATGCTTATTATGTTGTTATAGGAAATGCTTTGTTTTAGTGTTGAAAATTAGTATTTTGGATTAGAAAAGGAAGTATATATTGTACAGGGATGATAGTGGATACATAACTCGATACAAATCTATGGATTCAAATTTATTTTTTAAATTTGGGTCCTTTAAATTTTGGATATGACTGATCCAGAACGGATTCCATTTGGGGTTCACATTCTGGGATCCAAATCCGATTTAGATGTGGCCCGTGAACCCGTTTTGTTTAATAATATTATATATTAATACCTATAAGTATTGTATTTGGGGCAAAACTATTTTATTATATGATGATTTATTTTAGATTATTGTAGTGATTTATTACAATGTTACTTTAATTAATTGTTGATATACGGTGGATTTAGATTATTATCATATGTTTACTGTCAATTTTAATATATGTAGAATTATTTTAGAAAATAAATGCATGGAGTTGGGTCGGACGTACGAATTTCATAAATCTGGACATTAATCACATTTTTTATTTTATTTTTTAATTTAATGGATTTGTAATGGATCTAGATAAGTCAAATTTATGAATTTAGATATTAATCAAACCAAATCCGACCCATTACAGGCCCTAATATTGTATTTTTTTTTTTTTTATTATTCTTTTCTAATTCAATACCTCTGCTATTGTAATTCTAATACTATGATAAAAATATATTTAGGGGATTCTAAGGAAAAAGATCCAAAGCACTACGAAGAGAAACCTGAGCCATCAAATAAAGGTACTATATTTTTCTTAGATGTGATATAGATTTTGTTGAATCGATTGCAAAATAAATAAATAAAACCAATTTATTGTGCTATTTAATATAATAATATCATAAATATATAATTACAGGAAATATTTCGAAGAAGAAGAAAGAGCCAACAAAGAAAGAAAATGGTGAGGGTGAATCGCAGTTAGTAATTGATAAAGGTGATATATATATAATTCAATCAACATAATTTTTTTATGAACATTAATTATGCATATATTTAATTGTGAAAAAAATATATAAATCTTGATGACATAGATTTTAATTAGTAGTCCCACCCAGTTTCTTATGTTTTCTTTTTATAGTTGTCCCACCCAATTTGTTACATTTCCTTTTTAAAATAACTTTTTTACTCACACAAGTTTAAATAATATATATTTCTATCATCACTTATACTATTTTTAAACCCTTCTTAAATCATGTGCCCAAAAGAAAAGGTAACAAACTCATTGGGGCGGAGGAGTACTACTACGTAAATGCATAATTAAGAGGTTTAATTATTAAATTTCTGATATATCATAAATTTCAGAAAAGAAATCTAAGGAGAGAAAGAATAGGAAGAAAGACAAGAAACATGCAGAAGCAAGTGATACTGATACTGATACTGAATCAGGTGATTAATCTCAATAAACTTGACACACTCTTGATTTATATTATTAATTTATACTCTTGCTAACTTATAAAATGTAGGGAGTGATGAAGAGGAAGATGCATGGTTAATTCGCGTGGATAAGTTGGAGATCTTAAAGTGCATCGTCTATGGAGGTCTAATCGAGTCGATCACGAGCTTGAGTGTTGTCACATCTGCTGCTGCTACAGATGCCACAACACGTATGTTTCTCTTTCCATCTCATTTTTCACGAGATTTAATATAAAAATATTATATTATCACACTAGGTTTAGTTCTCATATAATCCTATTGATTTCAGTGAATATTTTTGCTATTGGTTTGGCACTCCTATTTAGTGGACTCATTGCCTTTGCCTCTAATGTAAGTGAACTTTTCCGCCCGTTATCTCATATTATAATATTCATAAAATTATAAAATTATCGGTATTTTTACGAATATTTATGCAAAAGTCTCTATCACTAATTTGAGTTGTAGTGAAATTTATTTTTTAGATTGATATATTGAAACTCAACTAATACTAACATTTTTTTATGCATCTATCATTGATTATACATACATGTCACTTTTATAAATTAAATTGACTTTAATTTTCTTCTCGAACAGCTCATGGATTTAAAGAACGTGAACTCGAAAAAGAAGTATCATGAGCTACTTGGTGATAAGAAAAATTTTAAATACCACGCGATACTCGTCATACTTTCGTATGTCGTTTTTGGTCTCATAGCTCCCACTACGTACGCTTTCGCCTTTCGTGAGAGCGATAACAAGGACTGGAAGACTGTGGTGGTTCTTGTTGTTGCTCTTGCTTGCATTTCGCTTCTTGCAATTGCCAAAGCTTATGTTATGAAGGAGAAAGATAAGGTTTCTTGCTACATTAAAACAACACGTTACTATCTTATGATAGCACTTGGTGCCTCGGGGATTTCATACGTAGTAGGGTATATGATCGAAATGCTCATGCTCAAGTTCGGTTGGTTTAAATCGGTTCAACGTGTTACGTGTTTCGTTGATGAAAATGCTAATTGGACTTCTTACTAATCGAATGAGATCATCTACCTAATACGAATTGTGACTCATGTTCTATTGCAAGACTTTTGTAGAAGAATAATTTCACTACCTAGTGATGGTTGGTGACATTGATCTATCTCTATGTTTTATTTATATATTGTTATCTTGTGTTTTTGATGAATATGTAATCCATGTTGGGTTTTGCATTCTCCTTTGATGTAATTTGGATTCTATTAAAAGGTTTTTTTTTATATACATTTTAATTGGTCTATTGTTAATGAATTTGATGAGTTCTTTTTTTCTTTTATTTCTTGTAATTTGTGCTGCTTTAAATGAAAATAATTAAAATCAGTTGAGAACTTATCTTTTCAATAAAAATAAAAAAAATGACGTACGTGTGTTGGCCTAGTAATAGTGAGATTAATGCCGTAATTTCATATTAATGTAGTTAAATTTTTTTTTTTTAAAAAAAAAGAAATGTTTGTATCGATATATTAATTTGGTGGTCTAAAATATCTTACTTTCAAAAAATCTAAAATATCTCAATTTTATTAATTGTATATATAAATATGTCGTAGAAAAAAAAAGAAAAAAATCTTAGTAGAGCAGATAAAGATATAGGGTTTAGCCCACGTCAATTTTTTCTAGAGATAATTTTTACTACTTTTAATTAAGTTTCAAAAAGTAAAATGTCTTAACGGTTAATAGAATGTAGGGAGTATTTATATATAAATAGGAAGCCTCCGCCATGAAATTGGAGATGCAGAAGGTGCTAAAGATCGTGATCGATCGTCACGACTGAATCAAAATTCGGAATTCCTTCCGAATTGAGCAAAAGAAATCGGAATCAGAATTTAGCGATGGAGGGCGGTGATGTGGAGGCAGGGTTCCCCGGACTAGTGGCAAGAAGGGGAAAGGGTGGGAGGACTGAGGAGTATGATGAGGAATGCAGTGTGGAGGAAGAGGAGGAGGAGGAGGGTGGCGGCGGTGGGGAGGATGCTTCTTCGAGCGGGAAGAGGTTGCGAGGTGATGGGCCGGTGGTGGTTATCGCTATGGTTCTGGCGGGAAGGTGGGACCTTCAGGGCGATTAGGTGAGCTATTTTTCTAGGGTTGCTTTGTTTCAATTGGGATTGCATTTGTTCTGTTTCTTTGATGTAGTTGAAGTCTGGTGGTGTATTTGTTTTCTTAATTGGCTCCTAATCTCGAGTATGTGAATATTTGCCTTGAAGAAAAATTGTAATCTTGTTTTGAGAATTGATTAAGTTTGTTTCCTTTAGTGAACTGCTATATAGTAGCATTCTAGTGCTGTTTCTTGGTGTGGTGCCTCTCTTAAAAGAAATTGTATAGTACTTGAACTGGCTAGTTTCTTTGCAGAGGGTGCTGGCTTCGAAAAAAGCTTGTGCCAATCCATCTATGGAGATTCAGCTTGCTTCTCCTCGTTTTCCTGCCTTTCTTTCTTTCCTCCCACTTGTGCTATTGATCTTTGCATACACATAAATTTTCATATACATGAAGTATGATGACCTTATATCGTCTCGAGTATTTCTCTGTTTTGCATCGATAGGCATCCGTGACTACAATCTTAGAGAAGTAGAGTGACTACATTTCTGATGAGTTAACATTGCTTGCACTGAAAATTTCCCTAGTATCTAATTCCTGCCTCAGTGGATCCATGTGCACCATAGATTATGCTTTAACACGGATATCTTGCAGATAAGAAGGCTGAAACAAGAACACTTGTTGTTGATAGGGAAGCTGATAATCAGCAACTTCTTCTTCTAGAAGAAAAGGACGTCGTATCATCGGTGGCCACAGTGCTGTCGGATTTATGTGGTCCTGGAGACTGGATGCCGATGGAGAAACTGCACTCTGAGGTCAGTTTTCGTACATAGTTCTTGATGCAATATTTCACTATCAAGTAGCATAATGTAACACTGGGATTACAATCTTGTGATTATACCACTGCTTCTAACTTGCATGGTCCACTTCTGTTAGATCAGTTTTCCTCCCCATTCTTGTGATTAATATTGGCTCTAAGGTACAAAACCTTATACTTGAGATGGCATCATTTAACTTGGCGAACTCCCTCCATTTACTAAGATGATTTCTACATTAGGCCATACTTCAATACAAGTAGGATCAAGGGTTAATGTTGTTTGCCTCTATTAGTAGTAAATGATTCCAATAGAGGGCCTCGGTTCATCGCTCCTGAATCCTGATGACAGATGTGCATTGATGGGGACTCCTATTATTATACCCAAAGATGGTTCTATAATGTCACCCATCCTCACTTCACAGCTATGTATGCTTTAGAAATAGATTGCTGCCATCATACATGTTTTGCCAATGCAATTCAATCATGCATGAGTTGAAGTCTTGAATAAACCATGTATCACTATATCCTCTAGTTATTCTTGTTGTTTCTTGGCATTGCAATCGTTGCTGCGCAGCTGGTGGAGCAATTCGGTGATGTCTGGCATCACAAGCGTGTAAGGAAGTATCTAACATCGGAGGATTACTCTGATCATGAATCCCAAGGAAAGCCATGGTTCGGGTTCCTGGGGATGTTAACGAAATACCCCGAACACTTTGTCATCAACACGAGATCCAAGGGCCGAGTGATGCTGGAATTCGTCTCCCTCGTCTCTTGAGATTCAGCGCCATCCTCCAGATTATACACACGATCGAGAATAAAATGCAGAGGGAACCAGATAGAGGCTTCCTTATAAACTAAAAGAAGACATGAAGTGTAATGAAAAGTTCCCATTGTTGTTGCTTATTAATTGTTATCATTTCTACACTTCTCTTCAAGTTTTTTTGTCGGTTAGCTTTTTTTAGTAATGAAGGACGAGGTAAAGGTTAGTTGTTAGTTAATTTGCTAATTATGGAGTTCGTGGTATTTAATTGCAGAGAATATTCATTTACCTTAAAACAAAGCAATAAATTGATCACATGAAATTTAGTATCCCACTTTGTACTTTGTATCTAATATTCTATTTCACAATTAAATTTATTATTTTATTTTATATTTATTTTAATCATAGCTACCATGATTGATGCAATAGAATCAAGAATTCTCAGACAATAACAAGGATGATATATAATGATGATAACGTCGTATCATGTGATTCAAATTACATCAAAATATTAAGGATTTTCCTTGTGGAATCTGCCCTAATAGGGGCACTTATATACCAAGAATCGAATAATTAGAGACTATAATATAATGGCTCATAGGCTAAACAACTTCCCTCGAATCAATCTCTCTTTAACCTTGAGCCTAAATGTATAATCCAAAAGAAAAAGAAAAAGAAGTGGTAAAGAAGCTTGCAATGGAGGTTAGGGAGCTAGCATTTCATCATCAGAAGCCGATAGACCGCTGCGCCCTTGCTCGCCTTCCCACTCGCTTTCTAGAAGCTTCCTCCTCGGCCCGGTCCCACTTCGTCTCTGGCTCTCTGTAGATTCGTGGATCACGGAACCATCAGTAATTTATAGCGATTCAAATAAGTTTCGAGGCATAGATCTTACTCTTGTTGGTGATGGCTGAGCGCGTTACAGATAAGAACTCGTCCCAGTTGAATTTCCGGAGCTCCTGCTTCTCTTCCTCGGATAGTTCAAAGTTTGGTTCTCTCCCGCACATGAATGCGGCCCTAAAACACGTTGGAGGCGATGAGGAGATGGAAACGACAAGCATTTGCCACTATGAAAGAGGGATCATAACTCATATGCTCATTTAGTTGAATGTATTAATATCTGCTCATCAAAATGTTGTAGTAGTTTTGCGAACCGGGAAAGCGGAGAGGTTTCTAATCTCGAGTGCCTTAAATGATGGGACGAAGAATAATGTAGGCTAATTAATGAAATTATATGATGGATTTTAATAATTTTGAGCTTGTTTGATAGTCTATACTCTTCTTCAAGTGCTCAATCAAAATAGTTGCCGTTGAAGGATTACCTGTCGTAGAGCCGAGCGGCCTCTTCTTGGGAGCCGACAGTTCCTAAATGAATCTGTTTCTTGTCAACTTTAATCGCAGCTTGCCATTTCAAATTCTTGAAATAAACACCACGCATGATGCACGGTTCTTGGTTTTCGACATGCTTCCTCCTGTGTCTCTTTCTTCTTTTGACCTCTGCAGTGATATGAAAATAGATATATAAGATTTGAGACGAGACGAGAAAGCACATATTGCAGGCATTCTCTCACTAAAGAATGCTTGACGCATTTAGTTATGGATTGTAATCATCCACTGTATTGCTTTCCTCCTTTTCTAGTCTAACCCAAATATTTGAAGTGAGGCAACACATCTCAACGTTCATTTTAAAAGGACGACATCAACTCACTACTGAACCGTGTTCAGGCAGTGGTCATCAAGAAAAGAAAGTCCAAATAGAGCAAATGCAGGAACTTGAAGTGCTAGAACAAGACCAAGAATGGGAGTATAGAGCTTAAGAACAGACCAGGAAAATGCTGAATTGATGCACTCGAAGCAGCTGACACATTCGATGAACCATGCCCGTTTTCTCCGTTATCCAAACTGGTTTCCTACAAAATGACAGATATAGACCTTGCCTTAAGATATATAGCCTTGCTGTTACAAATAGTCTATGGCACAAGTAATATGAGAATCATGAACTCCACGATATGAATCTGCATATATAAACCAAATAGATAAACATATGAATCATATGTTAATTAGAATTCTCAGTGATTATAGGTCTATTCAAATGGTTGCACTCGAATCTCCCCACACCAAAGCCATTGCATAGCACCCAGGAATTTAGCAGAACATCGGTCCAAACTTTAGAGTGTAATGTGAAGTCAAGCAACTAACAATGATCACGTAAACTAGTTGAACGGAAGCAAAGATGGAAAATCAGCACTGATAATTAGGCGCTTACTTCTTTCGGCTTGCAATCATCATTGAAAGGCAGAGGATGAACAATGACTGGTTTAGTGCTCTCACTGTGGTGAGGAGTCTGTCCTTGCTCGATAATAGGTGAAATCGGAGCCAAGAAAGAGTTGAGTCCTATAATATTACATACAAAGTCAGAACTCATAGGAAGTCATTATAAAGAGATAAAACTTCCATAAGAATGAGGTCATTACATAGAATAGACATGCATAAGATGGTTGAGTACAACCATATAACTAAAATCATCTACGACACGAACTCAAATAGTAAATACCAGAGCATAATCCTAAGAGCTTGCGCCTCCGGATGCTCACCATGGTGGGTTTTAGTTCGCCTGCGAGACAAAGCAAAAGTTAGATGAAGGCCTCTCATGTTCCACAAGAGCAGTCAAGAATTATTGCAAACATGGAAACAATACATCAACAAATGAAAAGGTATTTAAAGTCAACAACATGTATGTATAGCACTATAGCTCGAAGCGACAATGGTTACACACAACAGCAAGCAAAATAAGACCAGACCTCTCAACATCCGTAGGTTGCCTCAGATCCCACACACCCTAAACTCCAAGAAAACTATAGAAACAAAACCCCATTAACAAAACTAGACAAGCAGCGAAATTCTTCAACTTGGAGGCAAGTTACAGATTTGTTTGCCAATACAGAGCATGCCCATGTTCTGTACTCACACTACAAGAGTCTAAACACTTAAGCTGAGCTAGAAAGATAGGAATCTGGACCAGACATAGCCATTAACATATCATATCAAGAAAACTAAAAGCATATTCGATTAAAAGCGAGCACAGAGGATACAACCAACTTATAGAAGCCAGAAGCCCAAAGGTGACAAAAGACAAATCTTGAACCCTAACCATCCCCAAACCAAAAGATCAGAAAGGTGGTGGAGTGAGCCAACATATATAAATCTCCATAAAAGTAAACCAACGCCACATATCATCTTACACAGGAAAGAATTGATCAAATCCACATAATTGCCCAAATTCTCGATTCCAGAAGTCAACCCCACCGACCTACCACCTTTCTTGGAGGCAAGGATACAAAGAAAAGGATAAACCCAGCAAGAAAAATAGTCTTTAAACTCCCACAACCAGGAATAGATAAATCAATGAACTAACTCACAACAAACAGCTCGAAACACAAACTTGTCATCATTCAACACGAGCCAATGCCAGAGACCATATGGCAACCAACAATTAGTGCAAGACCGCAAGTCAACGATGCAGACAAAACAGTTTAAGAAACTTAAATAAAGACGCACAAACATAAATACAAGTGCGTGCGTGTAAACATCAGACAAGAAACCATTGTGAACAACAGTTTATACCTTGAAGCAGCAAAGGTAAGAAAAAAAGGGAAAGGAAATTATAACACTAGCAGCTGGCGGTGCGGGGAAATCGAGGCGAAAATCTGTGTGGATTACAAAAGGAAGGTAGTAAGAATAGAGAGAGAAAGAGATAGTGGTTTGTAGTAAACAACACAAGTAGTTGGTGTTTTACTCATGCATCTACCACCTTTTGTTTTATTTTTACTATCATAAAGTCCTTTGTAATTGGGGAAGGTGGTGTTGTTGGGTGGGGAAAGAGAGAAAGAGAAAGAGAGAGAGAGAGAGGTTAATCAATGGTGGAATATATAAGAGAACGTCGTCTTCTTCTTCTGCTATTTTCTTTTTTCAATAATCCATAATATTACGTGGATGGACGAAAACACCCTTGGAAAGCTTGCGGAGTTTACATAGAGGACTTTAGGTTTCATTGGGTGAAAGCTAATAGACCAAAATGCCCTTCTATATAATCTTGATTTGTAATAAATTAATACTAGGATTAATACACAATAAATTGTGACATTGTTATACACTTTTATTTTACTCTAGAATGAATTATATTTTGATTTACGTGTGAACTAAATTGTGTGTAGATAGAGATGTCCCAACAATAATAATTTATACAGTGATGGTATTCGCCATTTGCGTGCTATTAACCTCTAATCGAATAATTAAATTTTTGTAGAGTGGGGTCGAATTTTAAATAGTGCAGGTTGGTATGAATATTGCAAATTGCAATTGCGTTATTAGTTAAATTATTGTTTTTATTTTTTTTAATACGCAAGGGTGCTTGACATTATTGTTAGAAAAATGATACTAAGGCTTGTTTTCTTGTGTATTATTATAAGAAAAAATGAATTATTATAATTAGTAATTACCAAATAAAGTAAAGTGCTGCAACACTCAAAATTCTATCTGGATCTCATTTTGTAGATTCACTTTAGTCCCTTTTGGAAATAGCACATGAAGGAAGGCATCTAATTTTTGTCCTCGCTTTGTAATTACCAAATAAAAAAAGTGTTTTTGTATTTATTTTCGAGAAATATAATCTGGTTTTTACAGTTTATTATGTCCTCAAAAAACATGTGTTAATGGAGTCTTATAATACTATACATACATACATATTTATATATATGAATCTATATATAATCTAGTCCCCCCAAATTTTCACCCCGTCCTCGCAAAAATCGATCTTGAATAAGCGGAAGCAATCATGAATTCACCTCATACACTCATTTTTTGGATTCATGAAGAAAGCTGAAAAACTTAGCAGTGGCGATGGTTGAATCTTGGTTTTATTCTCTGTTAAACGAGGTGGGTTCCTGCATGATGTGCGAAAATGGTGATTTTTTTTGTGGGTTCGAAGCGAATCCTTCTACTTCTCAAGGTTTGCGAAATGCGATGTTATTTTCCTCTTTTAGTTTCTGAAATTCATTCGTAGGAATTCGGAAGTTGTGGAGTACATTTGTGTTTAGCTTCATTGTACCTGCCAATGGCATAAGCTTAAAAAAAATGGGGATTTGCTTAGTTTATTGCTGATTCGACTGTGATTACTGTGTTAATTAAGAGTACAGTTCACGTGTTGAATCGAGAATTACTTGGTTGGGTTTTCATTGCTATGTCAATGTGTATGAACTCTACATGCTGTCGATTGTGTTTGTGTTGGCATGAGGAAACGAATAATCTCATAGCTTAATTTACTATCTTCAAAGATTATAGTATGTGTTTGAAAGCCAGCCCTATCTTCAAATCCTTTTTTTGAAGAAAGCTCTTCGGAAAAGGTTTTATTGCATTATAATTCATAGTCATATGCTCCATCTCCTGCACTCCACTCTATCTTTAAAGGTTACCTCTATTGGTTTATTGTTTTGTTATTGGTCTTCTTTGATGAGTTAAGCAGCATTCCAGTCCTTGTTAGGTAGATTAAGTTTTGATTGATGATGTGTTCCGTTTTCGATTTTTTCAATAGCTTTAAGTGGGGAGTTGAGCAGTTGATTCTACTTTCATGTTGATGATGGTGTAAGAACTAAGTACAAGTTATTTAGAGGTCGTTCCTTGAGTAGTAGATCTGTAGTTTTTTTATACGATCGATTATAACCTGATCTGTTCGATTCTCCATGTCTTGCTTTCCTTTCTTGGTGGAACTTTTGCTGTTATTTTTCTATCATCTTCAATTTTCTGAACGTATTACTTCGTTTAAAAAGGTTATAATGCAGTGTTTGTCATTTCTTCAAGATTTTTGTGATGTATCTATCATGTGTGACTTTGAATGTTCAGGACATAAAAATCACTTGTTTTCGTTTTTCGTTTGTGGTCTCTTTTCTAGTGATGTGCATCTCAAGGAATCATAGTTAGTGAAAGCATGTCTACTTGTGTAATGTAGGTTAGTTTTGCAGAAAAAATACGGCAGTCATGTCGGGTTTGTAAAGCAATCAGGTACTACAATGCAAGCTGTGTAAAGGGAATGGCACAATACACTGGTCTCCGCTCTACGATCCCGTGTTCATAAACCTTTGTGTTTGTCCAACTTGTGATGGATTCAAGTAAGTCATATCTTACTTCATAACTTCCCATAAAGCAAAAGAAGTGTTCTTCGATCATGGAAGAGTTTCTAAAGGTGTTATCCGGTATCCTTCTCGTTGCAGGTTCAACACTGTCTTAACTGCTTGGGAGACGGCTCTGCATTATTTTCATAACCATGATGCAAGTAAGCTTGATTTTTCCATCCTTCTTGCAATAAGAAACGACAGTTTGTTTCTCTTATCGTCATCGTACCTTCAAAGTTCAAATACAGAAACTATAGATGCTTAGCAAAACGGTCACACGAAGCCATGAAGTGTCGTTGAATATGATCCTTACTTTATATCATGTAAATCACCTAATTAATGGTTTGGCTATCGTTGATCTAGTGATCGTAGTTTTGTATTCTAACTTTCGGTAGGGATAAACAAATTTTTCCTAACTTTCTCTACCTACAACGATAGACTAAGGCAAGACCTACATATTTGAATAATATGATCATGAGGTGCGTGGGGAGTCGAAACTAAAAACTTTTTTCGGAGATTTACTAGCTAACCGGTGCTTAATCGTTAGTACGAATGTTTAAGTTGAGTCTAGTGATTTTGGTGTGTGATATCTCATCGAGACACGAATCAATATTTACTTCATCTCTCTTATTATTTTTTATCTGTTTTGACTAGAGAAGTGTATGTGTTTTTTGATCAAAACATGTCAGAATTAATGAAAGAGACAGGGACGGAGTATCGAAAATTTATTTCTTTCTGGTGTAATTATTTAATTAACAATGACATAGTTATTCTTTAGCTATGCATATACAAAATTACCAATATATAAACATTGACCTTCATAAGTAATGCTAATGTGACAAACTCAAACTAGTAAAATTAAAGAAAGAAGTAAAACATAAAAACTGCAAGGGTAATCCCGTCTTTCTACTGACCGTTGGTAGTTGGTACCACATTGTGCCGGCGAAAAATTGTGAAACAATTAACAATAAAGAGGAGAGGAGGATAAAACAGTAATTTGATAAATAAAAATGGCAATAAGAGAAGGAATTTTGGCAATCAATAATTGGAAAATTGGTGGGTGGCTGCAAAATAATAATCATAAAAACACTTCACCGACGAAATCATTGATTGGATACCATGCCTACCATTTAATTTCACCTTCTTTGGATAAGCAGGATGTCTATTCAGGTCTCGGGCTTTTAGGATAATATTTGATTCTCGATATTATTTAGAAATGCGTGTGTTTGAATTTTGAGTTCTCAAATCAAGCTCATGATTAAATATTTTAGGATTTTCAAGTTCGTACCAGATACTTGGATTTATTATTCATTATTTAGAATAATATGAAACTATTTCAACATTTTAATAGCATAATAATATGTTACGATTAATTTTCCCAAATCACACTGTCCAAAGATGGTTGGATGTCAGATGAACTTAAAGAAACACATGTGGGCACTTTTATAATTAAGAATTTCGATTTTAGGTCCTAAAATTTTATATAAATGTGACAAGCACATCAAATCAATTTCAAATTAATACGTAGTGGAATTATTTAATGGTAGGTCCTATCTAAATAGATATTGAAAGACTTTAAACGACTTTATTGTTTATTTATTTATTTTCTTATGGGAAGACTTCATACTTTAATTCCTTTTTCTTGGTCATAATATTGCCATCACAAGTACAAAAAGTTGATGGAGTCAAATTAAGACTTCCTTTGACTCTATAAAAAAAATTATATTTTTCAATATTGGCACACCGAGTGAGTGAGATTATTTAATTTTATATAAAATTTAGTATTGTTATTATTTGTTTATTTATTTACGAGTATGCTTTGCTTATTATTGGGCCAAGGCCCATTCTTGAGTATGGTTTGGGCAAAGAAAAATTAGGCCCAATTAATAATCACTAAATACCCCAAAGGTCATTTTCTGAAATTGAAGTTGCCTGAGAAAAACAAATTAGGGTTTCTGTACCGCCGTTGAATTGATCGGTAAAGATGATTTACGACGTGAGTTCCCCGCTTTTCCGTTCGTTCCTCAGCCAGAAGGGCGGCGCCTCCGACAAGAGGTATTTCTCCTCCGATTTTGAAGATTTGTGGGTTTTGGTTTCTGTTACCTTTTTGTTTCGAACAAATTGTGTCTTTGCTAGGTCTTGGGCCTTTCAGATTGATGATAAATTTCTCGAAAGTGTATGCCGTCTGTTTTATGCATGAAAGTGAAAATTCCTGATTGTATCGTGTATGTTGATTCTGCATTTTTTTATTGTTGCGCTAGCTTATTTGGAAGAGCTGCGTGGTTCATCGTGTTAGTTGATTCTGCAGTAATGGAAAAATTATTGGATGCATCAATATAAATTTGTTCTTTCTGCTTACATAAAGAAACAAATTGTGCTTTCTGCCGTAAGTGGTGCTAATCTGAGCTCCTCCTTATTATTCTGCTTATTAGTAGATATTTACCCCGGACTCGAATGCTTTCATGTACAATTAGAGTCGAGAGAGCGCAACTAGCGTGCAATTTATATCAGCAAAATCTCAAAATCTTTTCATTGTCATCTATGTTATATGCGTTGTTTGATTGCTTTATATTTCCATGTGGATATCATATTTCGTGTGATTGTGATTGTAATTGCACGGAATTTCTTGTGTGCATTCTTGTAGTAGAGGTTGAATAAGATTTGTTTTTCCCTAATTTAATTTCTCTAATGTCGGTACCGATTCTTTCTGAAGGAAAACGGAAGAGCAGAAGCCTAGGGACCATAGGCCAAAGGCAAATGAGAATAAACCTGTTATGACAGAGTAACAAGGTCCATGGTGCCTGCACGCTTGAATGGAGTTTCCAGGAGTCTAAACAGTCACTTAGTATTGTCACCCATAAACTTGAATCTCGAGTTTGTTTCTGTGTAACAAGATATTGCTTTTGATAAGTAAAGATGATGTTTGATAAGCCAACTTGTCTCATGTTCTTTCATTACAATTATGTGATATAGCCAAGGTTTTTCTTTATGCACTGGTATGAGACTTGAATTCTTGCAGTCTTTTGACGCTAGGAGTACTTTATGCTTTTCACCAGTTGAAACTTTGACTTGCCTGAGAAAGTTTGTTGTGAGATTATATAGTAGATGCTCTCACAAGATTGATTGTGTAAAAAATGGCCACAAAATGGAGCTTTCACAAGATTGGTACTGTAAAAATGGTCACAGGATTGATACTGTAAAAATGGTCACAGCAGACAATTAGGGGTCCCCTAATTGGAAAAGCAAAGAGGTGGTTGTGCAATGGAGTAGTAATTGAGTGGTTTCCCATGTGAAGGTGAAGACTTAGAATTTCCTTTTCCAACCCTTTATAATTCACCATCAATTAACCTCCCTATCTTATGTACTTCCCTATAATTGATTCTTGACTTTAATCAATACTTTCCCTTGATGTATTACTCCAATGTTGGGTGGTAGCAACATCAATAATTTGATCATGATCCATCTTTAGGATCAAGGGCTGTGGTTGGTTTTGTTCTTGGAAAAAATCGTTAGGGTTGTTACACTATAATCATTACAATATGCATTTATGCCATGATTAGTCAAATTTGTCTTTTACATGTCATTATTTCTATATTCCCATTTGCCTTTTTATATGGTAAAGAATATCAAGGTAGAGAACAATATAATGCTAAAGTAAGCCATAATTGAAAATATAAAAATGTAGTCATTGACTTTGCCAAACTCTAATTTAGGGTATTAAAAGGAGTATTTTTAGGTTTAGGAAATTAAATGCATTAAATTAAATTAATTGCAATATTTAATTTCATTTGATATTATGGTGCATGATCTATACATAATGTGAGGCTGTTATATGTGCTTCATAAATTATTTACCTAATGATATTGATCTGATTTATTAAATATCAATTAATAAGCACATAATATTGCTGGATTAATACTTGAGATCTTGTTTTGCGGCTAATTAAAACATCAAAGTCATGTGTTTGTAAGCTGTTATATTCCTATCATTGCATTAATGAAATGTTTGGTATTTTATTGTGCAATAAAGTCTATACATGATTCAATACTTACTACATATGTGTAACGTTTAATATTTTTCACTACACGTTATATATAGTACTCGACAAGGCTGTAATTGATTTGATCATTAGTTTCTCCTATCTTAATGATGTCAAAATAGTCTTAATTTAAATAATTCGATCACTCATTCTAAGCCATCTAAATTCTCTATTGTCTAATATTGTAATATTATGTGTTATAAGTCTTGAATCATAATTATAATATTTGTGTTATTATGGTATTAATGCAACCAACACAAGATGCCACGCACTTGGAAAATGAAAGATTACATTTGGCATGATAAGTTGTAAGTTCATGTATCAGTCAAATTTTCTCTAACATGAGATTGAATGAAAGAGAGCTTAAAACTCCACCAAATTGAGCCAAGGTTGGGACGACACCAATCATTTTCAAATAGACCAAAAACTGAAAGAGAGGGTTGATAATTTGGTTGTTGGATAGAATAGATGAATGAAGGTTGAAGAAGAAAGGCAAAAAGCTTTCTTTCCAAAACACATCATCATCTTCTTCTTTTCCCCTTTGCATTGTCCCTTCTTGTTAGTTACCCTCTATCAAGATTCCTTATTATTAATCTTCATCTTCTTCTTTCCCATTTCTTCACCATCTTCCAATTTTCTATTCCTTCTCTCTCCTCTTAGACTCTTGAGAAATGGGTGAGCTGTGCAACTCCAAGTGTGATTTTTCTAGTCTCATTATCTCCAACTTCATTCGCATTTGCTCCTTGATTCTCTCTCACCCCCTCTACTTCTCCTACTTCCTTTTCTTCTCCCCTTACCTCTTCAAACTCATCTCCTTCCTCTCTCCTCTCTTCATCACCACCTCCCTCCTCTTCCTCGCCTTCCTCCATTCCTCCCAAACCCACTTCACTCCCATCCTGCAAAAACTGCACGAGCTCAAGAAAGATATTCATCACCCCAATGAAGAGGACGATCTCGCCATTTACGAGATCGTCTTCGGCCCTCCATCAATGAGAGGCGAAAGCCCATGTGAAATCTTGATCCAAACCCCACTTCAAGATCAAGTTCTTGAACTCAATACGGTGGTGGGCTCCGACAAGCAAGACCCCATCATCGAAAAAATCGAATCTTTGGAAGAAAAAAAGGTAGTAACAAAGCCTAAAGTTCCCCCTTGCACGGCTGTGATGAAGGAAGATAAGAGAATGGAGAATTTCTTGAAGATTCTCAACGAGTTCGAGCGCCTCGCCTCCAACGTGGAAGAAAAGAAGATCAAAAAGCAATCAGAGATATCACCACCGTTGAAGAATGGATCAGAGGCCACGCCACCACCACCACCATTACCACCACCGCGCAACACCACAACACAGGTAGAATCAACAATGGCGAAATCGCAGTCGCAGAGGATCACCAGCGCCACCACTTCCGACGACGATCGAGAGGGCCTTTCGAGCTACGGGTCTATGAGGAGGGAGAGGGAGTGGAAGAGAACACTCGCATGCAAGCTGTTCGAGGAGAGGCACAACGCCGCCGCGGGTGGCGGCGGCGGAGAGGCCATGGACTCGCTGTGGGAGGCGTACGAGGTGGAGTCGAACAAGCCCTGCAGCAGCAAGAAGAGGAGCAAAGGGAAGGTGACTAAGGTAGAGGAAGAAGAGGATGATGATGAGGTCGGTGGGGCACAGCTCTGCTGCTTGCAGGCGCTGAAGATGTCGTCGGGGAAGATGAATCTTGGAGTTCGAAGGCCTAATCTTGTCAAGATTTCTAAGGCGATTAAGGGGATTGGCTGGTTGCATAATTTTACCAAGAATAGCAAGAAGGTGCATAACAGTACTGGAGAATGATCATCATAGCTTCTTCTAGATTTTTGCTTCTCTCTACTTTATTTGGTGCTTCTTTCAAATTTTACTTTAACTGGTAAATATAATTCTGCTTCGTTTCCTGCTGTGTTTCTCTTGCATACATTTCGAAAAAGTTCATTTCTTTGCGTCATTGCGTGCCTTAATATAGGTTTGTTTAATTATGAGTTAATTGTACTAAAGTATCACAATTTTTAATTTTATTTTAAATAAAATAAAGTACATATTTTTAATTAATGAACTTTATTAATTTTTAAATTTTCATAATTTAATTTTTTTTACTTTTGAGTTTATTATTTCAGTATTAATCTGAGCTTCACAAACTTATTGCTTGTGTTATAACATAATTCCATCATTTCAACAGCTCTTATAACGTACTATAATTTTTTTTAAATATTGTGCACAAATTGATAACAGACAAAATTTTAAATGTAAAATGTAAAATATTTTAGTATATAGGACAATATAATATTTAAAATTCAACTAAAATTATAATCTTCGATGCGATTACACCTAAGTATTTCTACCTTCGTGTTTATCATATGAAATTCTCATACTTAACCATGTAAAATTTCATGATATCAACTTAATATATAAGTTCCTCGTAAGAAAAAAACAGCTGCAAAAATAATATAACAGGGCGATGGCATGCAACAAAGACAATTTGAACAAATCTAAAGGTCATTCATTCAATCCATCGAATGAAGGCAACGCAGCCGAATACTAAAAGCTCCAAACTTTTCCAATCCCTTTGAATTATGTCCTCTCCAAAGAAAAGAAAAAACAAAAACAAAACAAAAAAAGAAAGAAGAAAAAAACCCTACTAAATCTCATCTACTCATAACCTATAGCCAAGAATATGGGGAAACTGTGACAAAATCGGCAAAGATGATGATAGCCATGAAAAAATATTTCCCTAGAGATTAGTCAACATCTAAAATAAGTCCTACACGATCAAGAGCCACACGACTACCCTTAATTTCACGCCGTAGCTGAAACCCGAGGCGTCATGCTCTTTGCATTGCCATTTGAGAGGCCACCAGTGCGGTTCATGCGTCCTCCTCCATTGCTACTGATGTTTTCAGACTTATTATATCCATCGCGATTTCCAGGCCCACCACGATTGCCACCCCTGCCGCCAAATTCACCACCCCTGTTGCCAAATTCATTGCCCCTGCCGTTAAAATCACTCCTACCGTATCCCCTCCCACCTCCGTAGTTAGCACGTCCTCCTCTTGCCCCATCATTTCTAAATCCAGAACCTCTTCCTGATTGAAATCTCCCCTTGGGATTTCCTCGAGTATTTGTAGACCTCTTCTCTTCAACAAATGCTTGGCGCGTACCAATCGTCACTGGAGATGCCTGAAACAGCAAATTCATGATAAAAAGTATAAATCAAACTCAAATATCCATCTTCACATGCATACACTTCAAGAGAATATCGGTACACATTGAACTGATGCCATATTTTACAATAGAAGGGAGGGTTTACGAGGAAGTGTTAAGGAAATGGCGAAATGCATATATTATAATGCGAATAAGTTATACAGTTTTTTTAATGTGTAAGGTTATTTACCATATAGTTATAAATAAGCTTGTTCAGGAAATACAAAGGAAGCTTGTTCAAAAATGTAGTACGGGAAACAGGAAACTAATAATCCTGAGAATGATATAAATAGTTTCTGACGAATGGAAAACATATATATATATATAAATAATCTAGAAATAGGTTTTTCAAGGGCTCGTGTTTTTTGTATCAAGGCATAAATGTAACGTACCTCAAGAGCTTTCTGTACAGAACTTGCCTCCTCAAATTCCACAAAGCCGAAGCAGAACAATTGTTGCTGCAGCAAGAATAGTTAGGAATGTTATTTCGCAACTCTGAAAGATTGAAATCTATAATAAGTCCATAGCATGTTCCACAAATAATCAAATACATTAGTTGAACTGAACATACTCTGTTGCTCCTAACTTGAATTCCATCGCTCTTGATACTACCAAATTTTTTGAATACTTCCTCAAGTAAGCTCTCAGTAGCATTCATAGGAAGACCTTTTATGTATATCGAGTATCCATCAGCTGCATAAATTAAAGGACCAAATGATTAGAAAAATATAAGTATGATTCAATCCTAGAACGACAGCAAGTTCTCTTTTGGAAATAAAAAACTAAAATCTACATGCCTTCCCCCTCTGTATTGTTCCCATTATCAAGAGATTCTGAACCAGATCCAGGTCCATCAGTTGCTGGGGCAGAAGGTGGGTGCACCGGCTCTACAATCTTTGGTGGAACTTTACGAGGAGCAGCTTGTGGAGGAGGGGAAGATGCAACAGTTTGCTTGAGATGCATCACCTGAACAGTATTTATGTCATGGATATCAGACTTCTGAAACAATAAAGGGTGACATGCTAAAGAAACCGCATGCAAAGAGTTCAATCAGCACACTATCAAATGATAAACAATAAAGTTCAACTTTTACTAAATGCTCGTGTCCGGCTTACAATAGATGCATAGGATTTCTTTGGCAATTCTTCAATTTTCGCATTGGGTTCAACATCTTCTACTTCATCAACAACCTCAGCTATTGGGACTTCTTCAACAATTGGCACATTACCATTTTCAGGTGGATTGTAAACTTCTCCCACCACAGCTTCTTCTGCAGGAGGTGTACCATTCTCAGTGACAGGAACATGATTCTCCTGAACTGGAACTGGAACTGGAACTGGAACTGGAGTCGGAGCCGGAGCTGAAAAGAGAACAGGCTTATCACTTCATAGTCAACAATGAATAGGACAAGCATAAAAGTACTAAGCTATTTATAGGTTACTTGGCTCAGGAGCAGCAGGCACCACAGTGTCATTGACCAAGGCAGGGTTCACAGTGGCATTATCCAGATACCGGAACATATCATTTAAAACAAAGTAGCCCCTGTCCTGAGGTGCAAGGAAGAAGGATTGTGCAAAATTGCGCACTGAGTTATCCTTGCCAGTCAGATAGCCAGTTACGAGAACATGAACTCCACCACTAAATGACTCCTGTGAATCTACTGACTTTATCTCTGCTTTGAAATCACCATAGTTGAGAGCAAGGATCTTCTCATTTATGGCCTGTGCCAAACAAGCAAGAAATTTTAAAATCTTTATTCAGCTTCAAATAATAATCTCTCTCAAAAGAATGAACACCTATTAAATATTTCTAAAAGCAACTGGAGATGCACTGCACTAAACAATAGGCCTTCCACGCTTCAGTTTTCATGCATCAAACGAGAAAAACAGGAAAATGATTAATTTCTGTCCAATGGCTGAAAATTAGCACAAAAATCAGAAGTCCCCCTTTAAAATTGTCCAGCAACATCATCATGGTAAGATAAAATAAAACCAAAAACCAGATAACGTGTATCCAAGTTGGAAATTAGATAAGTCACACCGAGCCAGCTTTTAGCATCAATCACGAATTGGGAGGTCCCATTACACGCATTCCTAAATAAGAAATAGAGGGAGTGAACTTACTTCCATAGTGGTGGTGATTCCCATAGACCCATCATCCTCCGGACGACCAAGCTTACTTATGTCCTGATAAAAACGATGAACAAGTCCCGGCGACAGATGCAGAATGTGATAATACTGCGTCACAAATGCGTTCCCAACCTATCTCCCACAAAAACGTGAAACCTAGCTAAATTAACGATACCAATAAAGACAAAACAACCGAAAATCCAAAAAAAAAAAAACTTACAACTTGCGCAGTAACTGGTTGCTGAGCTGCTACCTCTGCTACCGCTGCCATCTCTGATCTCACTACACGAACTGTACCAACACAAAACAAATCAATACAAAGCCCACTCCATGTCACTCAAAACCCTAACCGTACGCATCTTCCATACAAATCAAATCGCATTAAATTCAATCCAAAACGTATCCGAGGAAGAATCGAATTCGTTGTCATACCTGGAAGCGAACCGTAATAGCTGCAGACCGCACTATAAACGAACCGGATTTTGGGAACACTCTCGACTCCAAAACTTCCCCGAGAAGTCTCCAGCGACAGAATCTAGGATTTGCAGGATAAATGGAGGCGCAGCTGTGGATCTTGAAGAGAAGCGAGCGCGGGCAATGAGAATGAGAGAAAGCGAGAGCGACACACAGAGAGGAAGAAGGGTTTCTGAAGATTTATTATTTTATTATTAGAGACTAGTAAATATTTTATAATGATTAGTGTTTTAGGAGACGAATGCTTTAGATCTCTAGAACTTTCCATTGCTAACTAACTCCTATTTCTTTCCTTTTTCTTTTAATTAAGTTATTACTTCTTCTTATTTTCTATTTTTCTAATTTATGAATTAATATATTAAATTTTAAATATCCATCACGGATATTCTTTCAATTGAAGTACATTCTTTTTTTTTTCTTCTTTTTACATTTTTAATTAGTAATATATTAAATTTTAGATATGTATTCCATATAAGATTATAATTATTATAATCGAACTGAATATTTTCAAAATCAAATTTTGCCGTTAGAGGTCATCATGGCTCTTATGGGTTGACCTACACACGTGCTATAATGACAATTATAATGGGAAGCAAAGTTATGAAGCAGAGCGAACCGAAAAAGTTGTCTCAGTTCAGATTAGCATGTCGCGGATTCTGTACACACCGCCTATCACACCCTGAGAATTGATTTCATTCGAAACATCGGACCAATGATCAAGTGTGACTTCTAGACCACACTAGTGTCACAAAGGTTTTTGATGGGCTTATTGGCGCAAGTCACGATGTAGTCTTGCGAATATTTAAATTTAATTGAACATTAAAGTTTCAAATTTAGATAAAATTTAATGTGGAAGAAACTTATATTCAATTCGATAAATAAAAATCAAGTTCGAATTTATTATAATAAATAAATTATGTTAAGTTTATTGAGACAGAGAGAGTATTAATTAAAGAAATTCATAAATAATCACGTATATAAAATCGTATAAAATCGCAAACTATTCGAAACTATCCTCATTTTATAGCGAATAGACTTGTCAACAATATTTAACAATATTCACAAAGACTTGCTAAGTTCACATTCAAACATATTTATGAATTTTTCGAGAATTCCAGCTTGGAATTATGGCTTCCTTCCATTAGAACATAATTCGTATTAGTTAACATGTTACTTGGTATTCATTATATGGATCGTGTCACATATACTACACGATATTGGTAAACACAATGTATATTTACATAGTAGCCACAAAGAAAATCAAAGAACAATGTACTAAACAATTTTAGACTGCAATAGAGGGTTTAACTTTAAAAAAAAAAAAAAGAGTCAAAGAGATTCTCTTATCCACAATTGGTTCTCCAAAAACAAAAAAAACTCTCTAGCACCAAATTGAAACCCTTTGGTTTCTACAAGTGATCTATCTCTCTTTCTCTACTACATTTCAAGAAAATGTCCATATCTCAAATGCTACTTAGCTAGGAAGAGAACTATGGCATTCAAGAAAAAATACCTCATTATGGACCGACGGGAGGGACTACGGTGATGTGCCGGAGTGGATGCGTTATGTCGACGCCTCCCGCATGCTCTACGAACCCCGCAGGCGAGAAGAAACTCCCATGGCACATGCACATGATGCTCACCTCCGACTTCGTATACTTGTGCAAGAAGCCCGTGATAGTTCGGCCGTTCGGGCCATTTCCCGTGGTCGAGACGCACGGCATTTGTTGAGCAAGACCACGGCCGTCTTGGCTGGGACTCGGGAGATTCGGAGGCGTGTTGATCACGCTGCTCGTAGGGGAGGGCGATGGCTTCTCCGTCGTTGAACAAGTGGTGTCGGTGAGGCTTGAACGAGCGTGTGTTGTGGATCCTTCGACTGGTCTGCTCATCTCGGGCTGCCGTTGTTGTTCTTGTGGAGTGCTTGATGATGCTGCCTTTGTGCAATGATCCCGACTCGTGCTGCCAATGCACCAGGTTGGTTCTGTCTGAACCTCAACGTGTTCGAGTTTCTGGCTATGGTTGGTGCCAAAGCTACTCGAGTGGCTTCCTGCAGTGTCGCTACTGCTCCCCTCTGAAAATGCACGATGTTTTTTACAACATAACAAGCAATGTAGCACGTAGAAACGGTAATGCAATTGTTCTTACAACCACTACCAATTCAAGATTGAAATCATGATGCAAGTATAGCTGCATTTTCGAACAATGGCACTATTAGTTCTTGTCATAGACCTTTCTTTCTTTCTTTCCTTCCAAACTCTAGACTGTATCTTCTGCTAGTGTATTGTCATAATTTGGTGTTAATGGCAGCATACACACTATTACTACAGCCCTTTCTTTCTTTCTTCTCTTTCCAAACTCGATTGCATCTTCTGCTCGTGTATCACTGACAATAGACGAGCAGATGATGCAAATGAGTTTGGATATAGGGCTAAGGAATCTCAATTGATCAATGATTTAATTAATGCTTCTAGCTAGCTAGTTAGGGTTCATCTAAAGATCTTTAAACAAAACTATTTCAAGAAATTTCTCAGCACAATGATGTTATAACTTATAATAAGCAAAGGTACACTTTTCATTAGTTTTCTTAAGTCATGTTCCCAAATAAAGAGTATACACAATAACATTAACAATAAATGACACTAAAATCCACAGAGAATTTACAAAACACTGCAGAAAATCATTTAACTAAACAAAAAGACAAAATGAGAGAGTTTAATTCACCTTTCCGCGACGTGTTGCGACCATGAGAAGACGCCGACCAGCTCGGCGGCGGCGGAGCTGCATTCTCCGCCGTTTCCTCCCTCTCTCCCGCCACCACATTACTCCCCCAGAACGGCAGCACCCACGGGCACGCGGAGCCGTTTCCGACCGGAAACAGAAGCTGCTGCTGCCATGAAACGTTATTTTCTCCGAACGTCGAGTTTCTCTCTCTCTTCGGCGCCGGCGACTCCTCCTCCGCAGCACCCTCCCTCTCCCTCCTCTCACCTCCGCCGTGCGCCTCCGGAAGCGCTCTCGATTTCTTGAATTCCATTTTCAGACGAGCTTCCTTTCTCTTCAACGCCTGCATCTCCCTCCTCCTCCGCAGATCGGAGACCTCGCCGCCGCTCTCCGCCGCGCCGGAAGGATCAGATCTCGGAATTTCGAGAATGCCCTCGGAGGGGGCCGCTCTCTCTCCCTCCTCCAAACTCCTGGGCTCCGATTTCGCATAGCAACCGCCGATGGAAAGCTCCAAACTCAGCTCGCATTCGTCCTCCATTGTCGGGAATTCCAGTCCCATGTCGTCAATTTTGAAAGCGAAAAAATAAATTGAAAAATATGGAATCGGATAGCGACATCGTTGTTGTTGATGCTGCTTGTATGCTAATATCGTTCTTGTGGTGGACTAGGTTTGAATGGTTAGAGAAAAGGGACCGAAAGCAGCACAAATTATGCAATGCGGAGAGGGAGGGATGGAACGGGCTTCCGCCACGTGGAGGGAGGAGAGAAACGGGGGAGACGGTTATTGACACGTAAGAACCGAAATTGGTTAGCAATAATAATTAGGCTCCGAAAGTGGTTCGGAGTTAACTACGGATTTAGCTTATAATCAATCCCCACATTACCGCCTATTTTTCTCATACAAGATACTTACTTAACTATCTCCCTATTTATTAATATTATTATTTATTTCTATCAATTAATTAAATTAGCTATTTAAATTATATAATGGATATTAGTGAAAATTATATATGAAAATGTTAATTATTTGTGCAAATGTATCTTAATTGAGATTCCAGAGGATAAAAGTTGGCAAATGATTAAAAATAGCGTACACCCGAATTACTCCGTCGAATCTATCTTAACGCTCTAGTATCGACACGTGGACTGCGATAGATGTTGTTTGTTGTCTATTTTGATGGAAAAGGACACGTGGGTGAATCTTGGTGCTCCATGCGAATCTGGAGCTGTTGCTTTCATGCAGCGGCAAACGGAACGTGGCGGAATAGAAAGCGAACACGTGTCTTATTGTTTGTGTGGGCCCAGTTCGATAAATTTTTCATCACTTTTGTAGTTCTCAATTAATTTTATTAACTTGTGATTAACAACAATAATTCGTCCACCCCTCTCATTATTATTTTTATTATATATCTTAAATCAAATAGATCAGTAATAATAAAATAAAATATTGGATAAAATCAGGCAAGATATTAAATTTAATAATCAATATATACCAAAATACATTATTTGAATTAAATTTAAGTTTTAAATATAACATTGTCTTCGAATCATGAAATTTGTTTTTTTTTCCCATTTAACTGAATATTCTTTGAATCGTGAAATTTAAGTAGATGCCCACATCATATTGCAATCAGTGGAAGTTGAATTTTATAAGAAAATTGATATAAACTCCTATTGTAAAATGAAGTTTTAAAAATTCAAGTTTAAAATAAATTTTCTACCAAATTTGATGCCTTCTGTGCAAATTAATCATATTTTCTATGCGACTTTACACATATCTATACCTACATAAACCCCACATCAAATTTGTAACGTGTGTATATCATATATTTCATTTGTCGCTAAAATTAGTTAGTGTGTTTTTGATCAAAAAATATTCATATATTTAATCACAATAAGTCAAGAAATAGTATTAAATTTAGATAAGCTAGTGCAGCTATAGTTGTACATATGAAATACTTAAAGATCAAGTAATTTCTTATGCATGAAATACTTGAATCCACAAACATGTAACATTTAATTAAACATTCCCTTCTTCATTAAGTTTAAGTTCAAAATTTTCAGACCGGCGACGGCAGGGTGACTAGGAGCTGGCCGTTCATCATACTGCAAAAAAATCAAATGCATAAGCTAGCGAGTTCGGTTAGACCAGACGTTTTACGAGCTGGTGAAATCGGGACCTAAAGATCGAGGCAAAGCCCCCATATCATTACCTCTTGATGTAGTAGTAACAGAAATCTGCAAGGATGAATGTCTGAACAGCTTCTGCTAGAAGAACCATGGGAAGCCAAGCATAGCTAGCTCCAACCAGGAACAAGTACGTCCCTGCAGAATCATACACCTGCAAATCCAACTCGAACACCTTAAGTCGCCCTCATTCTAATATGATTTCAAGAACGTAAGATGTAAGTTGATAGCACAGGCTCAGCAGGAGAGATTATATTCTAGCTAAGCTTACCTTGATGATCCAATGAGCACATCCTAAAAACCGTGCAAGGCCAAGTGCAAATACGTAATTGGCTGTGAATGGCTCGATCATCTGCAATGGAAGTGAATGGGAGTACTTAAAGACAATGTTTGTATGCATAGCAATGTGTGTGTTTGTGTTTGGTGTAGACCTTGGTGTTCTGCATCATCCGAAGCTGTGGCAATACGCAGACGGACTCCAAGTACACGGAAAACGCCCACAGCATTCGGCCGATATGTGCGTGGTGTGTGTATGGATGGATGAAAAAGGCTAGAATCGCAGAAGGCACCGCCTACAAAAGATAGGAAATATGCTAGAGAGTTCAACACGAGCTACATTTCATCACCGCATACAAAATCGAAAGGCGAAGAACACAAGTTTTGAACCCAAAACTAATGCTTCAGATACTTCAACAAGGCAATAACATCATCTATTGTTTATCTAAATCAACCAAGACAATCCAAATAACTTGAACAAAAGAATCTCAACTTCAAAATTGTGGAAAGTGATGAGAGATTTGAGAAGAGTTACCACATAATACAAAGGCATGTTATCCAAGTTGGCAATGTAGGTCGACTTCAGCTTGAACCTCATCATGTACACGACCCACAAGGTTGAGACGAGCGTTAAGAAATCTAGGAAAGTGTGGATGTCACCCTCCATAAACAAACTACAGCACAATCTTGCACCCAAGAACATGGCAGTAAGTTCTTGTGTCTTCAGAGACAGCCCTACAAATCACACACACAGAGAGTAAACTATTAGAGATTTGCAAGCAAATCAAAGTTGTTCTTGAAGTTCTGTATAAAAACCATTTTTGGCTTACACCTTGAGAGCAAGACATCCCCAACTTCAAGAGTTGTGATCAAGTAAAGGGAATGAATATTGATAAGCATCAACACCAGAATCAATAATTCACCAACATAAATTAAAACCATTTCTATTATCTGAAAAACAATGAAGAAAACTTGCTACTTTGCTGCCATATACAAATAAGTCAAAATCTATTGCAAGTTATTATAAATTTAAAGACGAGTTTTCTTCGGTTCAAAAGGCATAGATTTACACCAAATTTGAAATAGAGCAAGGAATCATCAATGGAGAGCGAAACGGGGTACCGGAGCAGGATTTGCGGGTGGTGAGCTTGTAAATGAGGACCAAAATTCCGGCGAAATGGATAGATTCAGAGGCGACGAAGAAGTGGTTGTGATCGTGGACGAGCAGCTTGAGCGCCACCAGCAGCGCCACCGTCGTCACCGCCGCCAGAAAGGTCTTGACCTTGGTCGATTGCCGCCGGACCCATGTGAACAGCTTGTTCAGCGGAGAGCTCCTCTTCCTCCCCATAGCTGCTGCACTGTGCTTACCTCGCAACAATTTCAATTATTTTGGAGAAAAGAAAGCTAAACTCGAGGCGAAGATGATCTAGATAAAGGTGTGTGGAGGTAGAAGTAAAGAAAAGCGTTGGGTTAGAGGTGACACGAAGAGGGCATGCAATGGAGGTGGCCGGATTACGCTGGCAATAAATGGTGAGGCGTAGGTGTGGGGTGCTAACTGCAAACGCCGTAACGGAGTCATCACTTATCAACGGGGTTTAATTAATACGTACTTAAATTTGGCCTTTGATTTGGACACTTATCAAAAGACATCATTTCAAATCAAGTTTGGTTACCAATAAATAAAAAGATAAACAGAGGCAACAAACTTATAATCAAGTGGACTTTGTTACCTATGAAAGAAATATATACCTGGATAATAAATTATGAGCAATTAGTCCAAGTATAGGGTTGCCAAATTACAAGCTATCAATTGTCAAACCCAGAATTTAATGATGATGGTTGGAGAATGGAAATTCTTTCTTCTCCTGTCCTGAAATCAGACTGCAATAAACCCCTGTTGCATTCACTCTATCAAAGATTTGACCTCCATGGCCAACAGCCTAAGAGGACTGAACGCTATCTCAGCTAAACTTGATCTCTCTTCCTCCATGCCGTTACATACATTTTCAGATCGGAGTACTATGTCTCCTTTATCAAAACTAACCAATTCGGCTTCATTTTGAACAGTTTCAGTTGAATCAACGCTATGTTTTTCATTTTCTGAATAGGGGCAAAACCAATGTCCACGAAAATTGGGGGAAACACCAAATCTCATAAATTGGACTAGCTCGCGCTGCGGCAACTGTAAATGGTTAGGAATTTGCAGAACGGCGAAGCTACGAACTAATGCGGGGCGATAATAATGGAAGAAACAACCAGAAACCAAATTTCTATTCTCGCAGGAACAGAGGGAAAAGAGGCGTTTCGCCGTACCTCTTGCCATTGATAAAACTATTCCCGCTAATTTAATATCTATAACGATAACATGGCAGAGTAGAGCAAGCTCAGAGGCAGAGGCCCGGCGGTTAGTGGTGGCGGATATTTGAGGGACTGCATCTTAGAATTGTTGTAATCTTTTCTTGTGTAATTACACTAGTTTGTTGATTTGATGAGTTGTAATCAGAATTAGAAGGTTACTGTTTCGATCACTAAAACCCTAAACCTTTTCCAGAATTTGATATACATTATACGCTAAAATTCATTTCTAATAAAATTGAATAAGATTAGTAACATAATAATACTCCCTCTATCCCAACTAAGTTTGAGCCATTTTTTTTTAGAACATTTTTGTTACACACACAAATTTAAATAATATATATTTCTATCACCATTTTATACTCTTTTTCAATTCATCATAACACTTCTTAATTACCGTACCGAAAAGAAATGTCCCGACTTAAGTGGGACGGAGGGAGTATAAAGTTTGGAAAATCAAACAAAATCGAACCAAATCGAAATAAATTTGGTTATTTTGATTTTATGGTTTGGTTTGATTTTTTTTTTCTTTAATCCAAATTTTAACCATATACCTAAATACTCACTCCTACAGTATATAAAAATTCATGATTTTAAATTCTCTGTAAATAGAGTAGCATATTCATATATTTTGAAACACAATCCATTTTCATCTATTTTCTTACTTATTTTCCACTATTTCATTTCTAGAGTATTTTTTCAATTTTGAAATCATGAATCCAAATTATTTTCTAAGTTCTCAAGGTTATTCAAATTTTCAAAATTATCCAAGTTCTGATAATTACTCAAATTCCCAAAATTTCGAAAATTATCTTGGCTCCCAGCCTTCCACAATTATTCAACTTTCCATACAAACTCTCAATACCAATCAACTTCTACGTATTATCAAAACACTCAATTTGTAGTTTGATTCCGTTTCAATTATGTATACAATTCATATATATTTGGTATTTAATTAATAAATTTAAGTTATGAAATAATTAATTATTATAATCCTAAATTAAAATTTTTAAATTATAATTATAATATAATTAATTTAGTTTAAATATATGTGTGTATATATAATATATAATAAATGAAAATATAAAAGAAAAATATTTTATTGTGAACTAGTGTCATGAATAAAATAGAAAGGTTGTGTAAATGAATTATATTGTGGGTTGTATAGCTAAAAGAGAGGGAAATTAATATTTTTACATAGATAATTAAATTGTAAAAATTGTACGGTGTCGTTAATAAATATTATCCGAGTACAAGTTGAAAAATTTATTTAAAAGTGTGGCCTTCGTACTTTTTAATGTAAAATTTTTGTTTGAACTTAAACTTTCGGAACCTCAACCAATCCGCACTCTTGCATTGGAAGCATGTATGGTTTATTGATTTAGGAATTTGATAGCGACAATTCCGGTGAGATTATTTATCTGCTACATATTGTTTTATCTTATGCTTATCTTTTAACAAAACGACACTACAATATGATGAAACTAAATTCTAGAAGCGTGTAGTTATTTTATTAATCCTATAATTTCTACAAAACTTGCTTTCGGTGCTTTTCTAGAAGGATAATTTTCTTCGAACATCTCGTCTACTTTTCATATGCTTCTTTTTGTGTGTAAAATGTAAATGCTTTATCAAAATTTGGTACTATGAACTTACGATAACTTCTTCTCCTTGAATACGCAACAAATGCTTAAATAAACTCGATAATTACCTCATATTTATATAATAATAATAATATAACTTTTGAAATGATACGAGTACAAAAATTATATTTTAATTTTATTTCCTGCAGTAATAATGACATGATACCCTCAATTTTTTTCTGTTTTTGTTTGGGAATCTCGTAATAGGTAGATTTTAAATTATGGTTATTGCAAGAATTAGATATTGTTTAATTAGTAACAATGGGCTTTTTAAATCTAATAGTGTTAGGGGAGGTGGTGGTGGCGGCGGCGCCACCGGTATCGTTTATGATATTAGGCAAAGACGTGTGGGCCATTAATTTGAAAGGTTGACTTTAGATTAAGTCTAAACCTTGGATTTGTTGAGTACATAGGACCATAGTAGGTATTGATATGTTCTTTTTTACATACTTCCCCCTTTCAAATTAAAATTATTACTCTTTCTTTTATGTATTGATGTGTGGCAAGTTAAAGAATGTTGTAAAAGATAAAGATAAAATGATAATATGGTTCACAACTTTCTAAGAGTTTACCTTTTGCTATTTTTATAAATAAGTCATTATTAATATGTTAATCCGCATAAATACTTTTGAGTAAGTCAACTATTATAGTATTCAACACTTTCTTGCTCAATCTGCTTTATTTTTACTAACAGATTAACATGATACACTTTTAAATATGTCACTCATTCACTGAGAGTCTCATGTGAAACACGCTTTCCAATACGTCATCATCCATTATAGTATTGTGTATCATCTCGTCAAAATGATAGCACAAATTAACTCTTTTCAGATATAGTTTCACTCTTATAAACTATATCGAATACAATACACAAATGACATGCTCCTATGGTTGGATTCCTCGTCCAACAATACTTAAAACACCGTTTGAAATTATCGACTATTTCAAAAGTCTAAAACAAGTGAAAAACAAAGTCAATACATTATCACTAAAATCAAAAGCAAACATAAATGATAAAACCACCAACTTAATTACTGCGTACACAAAAGGAAGCAAAGACCAAGTAAAATCCCCATTCCCACTTGCCCACGGTAACTTGCAGCACCTCCTAATCTTATCCACTTAATTTAATATACAAATTAATGCAATATGTAAAATATAAATTCTATAGAAACTTATCCATACAAATGCTTTGTCAACCTAATTACATCCAACCACACCTTTCTTAATGTTGTTTATTTAGATTTAGTAAAGTAATCACATATTATTATTATTATTGGACTAACAAATACTTCCTAAATTTGTTTCGAAATGTTTTATTTTAAAATTTTATAAACTTCGTTACGGATGATTTGATGTTGGGAACTCGGGATTTCGTGTATTAAATTAGTGTTTAATTTTGATGTTCTTTTTCTAATTTTACAGTACTTGTAATAATTTTTTAAATTAGTAATTAGTTGTGAAAATGTTTTTATTACAAGTGTCACGTGCATCAAATTAATAGACACTTCTCAAAATATTATCTAACTTTAGTCATTGGAAAATCGCAATAATTACATATTGAAAATCGAAGAAACGACTCTTCAAGAAACAAAATTACAACTCTTCAAAGATCCAAAAAGAAATAACTTTTTCAACTCATTTAGTGAGACACAAGTGAACCCAAACAATTAATATGTCGACGTATCTCACTAAAAATCCAAAATAAATATATTTTTTCTTACACCAATTAAATAATAAATCTTTAACACGGTTGGACAAGATTAAAAGGTCTGTACCCACCATACCAAACCAAACCAATTAACTAGGAAACATCACAATTTTTGTACAAGATGAGTGTCACCATTATCTAAAATAGATATTATCTACAAATGACGTGTGCAACCATGCATTCAATCAGATGAATGAGATTAAGTATTAAGATAAGAACTTATGTCACAATTAAAATCGACATAAATAAATACTATTGAAACTACATCACTCTATTACCCAACAGGGTATGAATGAGATGACTCCTTCCTGTCCCAATAATTTTACAATTATGATTAATTATAAAAATATCATATTATTTGCACAACCACAATTCAATTTGATAATTATAATTGAAAGATTTATTTAATAATATAATATTTATAGTAACGAAAGAGATCCACAAAATAAAATTGTTACATCATGTCCAAGATAGTAAAATAACGCATTATTAATGAACAACTCAAACGAATAATAAAAACACGTTATTGATGAACGTAGAGAGTATAACATATCATGATATTAAATAAATCATAATTTTATTTCTCGGACCAAGTTGCCAACATGGATTTGATTCTTAAATATTTCAAATGTAATTACATCTCAAATAAATATCACTCTCTCTCTCTCTCCCATAAATCTTAATCTTTTTTTATCAAACTAAACCATAAATAGTAAAACATCTTGCATAGTACTCTCTTCGTCTCATTAAAATTGAATGCATTTTTATAAACTCCTGTATATCCACTAGCTAGGGTTAAGTGTGTAACACAAAACTATATATAAAATTGAGTATAAATAAGAAAAACATTCACGTGGGCCCTCCCCAATAAACCCCTATTATAAATCCCTCCCACAATCCACCATTTCTCAACACACAAACCACAAAACATCATCCATCACAAAAAGAAAGAAGAAGAAGAAAAACAATGAGTTCCAAACTCATCTCAACCGCTAATCCAACGGTCCACATCTACTCAAACAATCCCAACAATCAATCTTCAAGAACACACGAATTCCCTCACCTATCCTTCAATCCCCAGCTCACGAATTCAAGAATCAGAACCGGGTCCGGGCCCCCGAGACCCCGACCCGCGACCCGGGTCACAGCCTTCTACGCGCCGGCCGAAACGAAGGAGACACTGTACGAACTGCTGGGAATTGGAGAGAGCGTGAGTTCGGTTTCCGAGATAAAGAAAGCGTACAAACAAATGGCGAGAAAGTACCATCCCGACGTTTCGCCACCGGAGAGAGTGGACGAGTACACGAGGAGGTTTATTATGGTACATGAGGCCTACGAAACGCTATCCAATCCCCGCACCAGAGCTCTCTACGATAGGGACCTGGCCTTCGCCGCATCCGATTTTTCCTTCTCTCCCAGGACACAGGTACACGTCATCCTATTTTTCCTAAATCTATTTATTATTTTGATTTAAATATTGAGAGAAAATACAAATTGTGAAATTCAAATTCAAATGTTTTGCATTACATGTACTCAACGTTGATGTGTGATTAATATTATGAGGTTACGTTATTTTTTATTTTGTTAAAATTTTATTTTGTGCGAAAAAATTATGAGAAGTGCATGACTACGTATTATAATTCATATAATTAAAATTTGTTATTTTATTTTTGTTTGGTTTAGGGAGTGGAGGAAAAGGACGAGTGGAAAAGCACGTGGAAGTCACAACTGGACGAATTGCAGCGACGTGACTGTAGAGAGAAAGACCGAATGTCGTGGGGGGCTCGGATGCGCAGCTCCTAATCATTTTAAAAAATATGCGAACGAGATCTTCTATTATCTGATCGAGACTAATATGTGCATATAATTAAAATTTAAGATTTCAAGTATAAGTAAAATACTTATACTAAATTTTAAATATTTAATTTGACACGTATTATTATCTTATTATATTAATAGAATATATCACACGATTGTGTCATATAGGAGGACTCTGGAATTAGAAGTGCTATAGCTATTAGATTAGGTTTTAATTTTTAGTAATTAACATATATGTAAAGATTTATGAATTTGTATATACTTTTAGAGGGAAAAAAGCTCATGTGAATGGTCACTTCTTTTTCCATATATGTTCATTGGTTTCTTGACTTTATTGCATAGTTCAATAATTTAATGAATGATTGTCGCCATAGTTTCTACAAAAGAATACAAGTGGATTAGCAAAGTGTGACAGATTAGAGATTCCAGCTGGTATGTATGTGCGATAATATATAAAATAACTCTTCAATCAAATGAAAGAATTCGAGTGCTGCAGTTTGATTGCAATTAGAGTACAAGGATAATAATGATAATTCATTTTATTATATTTTATTACAAGTTATGGTGTAATAAGGACAAATGAATGGCTTCCGACATGCCTTAATTAGCTCATCACCGAAAGCTCATTGGATTTAATTTATTATTTTTTCTAGATCGAAGTATTCAATATGATAGTGATTGTGGGCACATATTAATAAGATGACAAATTCGATTTTCTTTAAATGTATAAATAATTAATTCATCACTCGATCATGCAAAAAAAAAAACTGATTTTTTTGAGTAGTTTTATTAATATTGGTTTGATTTTATAAGTGATAAAATTAGTTTTTTAATAGTTGCTAATATTTATTGTTTCTAATGGTGAAAAAAATATCCACTTGTTGGGCATGTATAGTTACTGACTCGTGATTGAAAAAATGTCGGTAAAATACTCTTTTAACAGTAGTTTCTCACCCAAAATTTTTAGACACGGTTATTAAAGAGAGTGTATAAAATAGTGTAAGAGTGATAAATATGGTAGGCCCACACCTTTTTAAAGGGATATTTTTTACTATTTTTGCACACTAGAATTGGGAACGAATATTATAAATGTGTTGTGAGTGGGGTAAGGGTTCCACAATATTTATTAATTAAATATATGTATGTGAGTTGAAGAAAAATGTTAGTGATTGATTGATAAATAAATTAAATATGTTACGAGTGAAATGAGGGTCTCATATTATTTATAATTAAATATGTAATGTGAGTAATTAAAAAGGTAGTGATGGGTCCAATAATATAGGTATAATTATTAAAAGTAGAAGTGTGCAAATTTTTTGTGAACTTAAAGTGCACAAATGTGCAAGTTCTTTGTGGACGGAGGGAGTACAAAATTTGAACTCAATATAATAAGAGACAAAATACATACAAAGGGTAAATAAGCTAAACTAAATTATAGCCAAATAAAATAGTGAAAGATAAATAGTAGTCACCAACATAACATTATATAAATTATAGCCATTTTATTGTAAATTGTCAAAAATACCCTAATAAATTAAATGACAGATTTTTTGTTTTTAACAATTTGAGTATGAATCACGTTTGCTAGGTATGATTCATACTCTTCGTACATATGTAGTAAAATTTATACCATTCATACACAATATCTAAATATTATTTGTTTGAATTTTTTTGTTGGCGTGGTTTGATTTTGATAATTTTTTGTTGTTAGTGGTGTGGTTTTGATTTTGGTTGTGAAATATATTTTGATGGTGATATTGGTGGTGGTGGAATTTTTTTAATCGACAATTTTTTGTTTTTTAGCCTATTGAGTATGAATCTCGTTTGCTAAATATGATTCATACCCTTCATACTTGTATAGTATTATTTATACGCATCACGTATGAATAGTATGAATCATTAAAATCATATCATTCATACTTATAATGCGGGGATACGGCCGGAAGTATTTAAAATGGTATTTTTGTCCCAAAAATTAAAAATGACTAGAATTTATATACTCTTATATTGATGGTTAGTATTTATCTTTCACAATCTTATATGGCTATTATCTGATCATATAATAAAATATTACTAATATTAATATATATGTGTGTGTGTGTGTGTGAGAGAGAGACATTGCAATGTAGTAATGTAATAATTGAATAAATATGTGATGCATGTCCCTCCAAACGTATTTCGCAGTAGTAAATTAAAAATGAAAATGTCCCAATCCAATAAAACTTAGCAGCCATTCAATAATTGAAAACGTTAGTATGATATATATATATATATATATATATATATATAAACATGATTGTATTTTTAGTTGCAAGTGGTTTAATTCAATGTTTAGTGTTTTAATCATCAATTTATGCAAATGGACCAACAGGTGGTTAATATATTTACAATTATTGTAAGGAAATAGAATTAATTGAAAAAATAAATATTAAAAAAGACACAGATTTACGTCGATGTTTCAGAGAATTCTAGCCAACCTTTTTACACAATTATTTTCTTAACATCAAAATTAGAAAATTAGTTAGAAACAAGAGTTCGATCATAAAAAAGGAGGTTGCGCTACATATATGAAAGAATATACAATAATTATGCATTTAGTAAAATAAATATCATGTTCTAATAATCAAATATTTTGATTAGTTGATAATATCAGTATTTAATATTAGTTGTGAAGTTTGTGAAAAATATTTATGATTTACTGGTCTGAAGGATTAAATTGAAAATAATTGGAATTCAGAAGGGACTAGTTCGAAAATCTAGTGATTTACCAGTTTAATTTAATAATAAAATAAAAATAATTTATATTTGATTAAATTATATATTTATAATAAATTACTTACAAATTAATTCCAATGAATCACATACATATGAATATAAACTAACAAAAAAAGGAATTAAAATGGTGTTTTGTAAACATAATTTTATAACCACAATAAATAAGATTTGAAAGCAACTAAAACCTAATGGGTAGTAAAGTAATTACACATCGACTCCATTATTGGCGTAAGTGAATAGTATCCAACTGTCTAATGTCTACATCAATATAAGTTTCTCAAATTCCTTTTAACGACAAAACAATAATTTAGGAGTACACAATTTTAAATTGCTGTCTTAGCAAAATCTTGTTTCCACGTGTCAAAAATCTAACGATCGCGATATATAGAGTGATATACGTACAAAACAAGAGTAAGGACTCATCAACTACTGCTTAAAGTTATGATTAGTAAGTTACTAATTTCAAGATGATTGTTTTATATATAAAACAATCATCTTGTGATTAGTATTGTATCATGGATAATAAACATAGCCTTAAAGACATTTAATCGATTATATACGAAAAAAATAAACTATTTATAAAAATAAAAATAAAAACCATCTATAATTTAATTATTGAAATTAAGGAGATTTTACTTAAATTTTAAAATGTTATAATTATAATCAAAAGAAAAAAATAATGGACCAATTGGTGTTTACTAATTAGACCATAATTATCATATAAAATCCCTTATTATTTTCATTTTAGAAAATATATTTCTTTGAAGAGTATGTCCCAAAATGAAATACGTTTTCTTTTGGAGAGGACGAAATGATATTACAAAGTCGCGTTATGAATGACTCAAAGTCGATATTTTTTAACTCGGACATTAAAATCTTACCACTAGGATAACACATATATTTTCTATTTTTTAAAGCATGCGTAGCGTTTAATATACACTACTTCTAATATTTATTCGGATACAAGCAATAATGTATATTTACATTTAAGTAATTAATTTTCAAATATGGCTACATAAGTAGTGTTGAAATATGGTAATCAATATGGCTCCCATCTATATCATCCTAAAAAATAAGTCTTCAAGTTCGTGCTAATTAACACAATAATGCAATAATATGCAAATATTTATATGCCATAATAAGAAATTATAATAGTGTAATAAATGTAGTTTAGACTTTCTTTTTGGATTAATTAGACACGTATTATAAAATAATTAAAAGGGTACACTTCACAAATAATAGAGGGAGTGCACTATTTGCACTCTCAATTCAATTACAAACATTTGTGGCCACAAAAGAAAATTTGTTGAAATTTCCCAATGATTAGTAATGTAATATGTAAATTTATATAATTGATGAAAATTATTAATTGTGGATGATATTGATATATAGGTTGGCATAAGACTACCAATAGTAAAACATTAACATCAATTCATAAAGTACATTGATATTTCCGTGTGGAAACAACCATCTCTCTTTGTCATATCTCTAGAAACTAGTAAAATTATTTTAGAAAAAAACAGTACACTATATATATATATTAATTTGTATTATTTATTGAATATTAATTTGTGGCATTGATGAAGTCAACTATATTATTGGAGTATTGGAGATATTTAGAATCACATAAATTGCATTCATTAATGCCAAATTATTCTTGGTTAAAGTCGTATACCTAACTCCAAGTGGTTGGTAACCATATTTTAAATTATATGAATATATATATATATATATATGTATATATATGGTACATATTTGTTCACTTTTTATCTTTATAATGTATTATAAATACTTTAGTTTTGAAAATTGTAAAGATTAATATTTTTTATAATCATTTTATATTACATTTGTCCAACCGTATTATATTAATTTGTGCACCAATTTTAGTGGTGATTTTTTTAAAGTGTCTTATGCTAATAAACCATATGTATCTGAAAATAAATACATTCACATTTGTATTTAAAAAATATGATACTATTAATAAATTTATTTTGATCCAAACAAGAATGAACTAGGATGACAAGCTTATAATTTGATATTCGAGCGGACTCTATGATTATAATATCAAAATTTTAATCCGACATTGTTTTTCCATATCTACTATTCTTATTTTGGCATTCATATGATTAATAGTATCATATTTTTTAAAATGAGTTAAACAAGGATCAAAATTGAAAGGTTATCAATTATCATAGATTAACTCCATATTTAAGGAAAATGAGACATGTTTATAAATAAGAAAAAACATTTAAAAATCGAATGATATACTATCTCAATTTATGAAAAGTGTGTTGCGAATGAGAACATAATTTTCTAAAAAAAAAATCCGAAAAATGTGTTTTAGTGGAAAATTTGACCCGCAAAATATCATATATATATATATATATGTATATAATGTTTAAATATTGAATATTTTGTGTGATTATATTTAAGAAAAGGAAATTTCATTTTTTTTTTTTGTAAATACTCAAATATGTAATAATAGTATTTGTTAATAAATTGTTTGTGTTGCAAGTGAAATATAAATTTATAAACTTTAGGATTATTATTCACTATAAATTTATAGACTATGGTAATGGGAGTATTAATTGTTTATCTTATCATTATTGCAACTTGCAAATCTGGGTGACAAATTTGTAGTTAAAAATGACACACGTCTATAGACTCATTATTGATATATTTGACATTAACTGAATTTTATATTTATTAAAGTTTTGTTGCTTTATTTCTTATTTAAAGAAAATTCAAAGTCCTCTAGAAGCTCATTTCTAGAAGAAGATTGGAGATCAAGGCTGTCCGCTGTCATAGATATATGACAACATCGACAATAGCAACTAATTACAGAACATTCCAAATCCATAACATATCAAATCAAACTGACAAATTAAATTCATCAAATCAAAATAAAATTATTTTTCTGTCTGAAATTTTTGTCGTGCCTAATTTGATTATTTTTCTAAACCAACATTGAGAGAAAAAAAAAAGTATCCATCCATACAAGTATAAATATTTCAACATCCAAATAAATCAAGAAATCATTGATACACTGTTAATTGTTGGGATATTTATGATATTTTGATTTGGTTTCAAAATTTGATTTTGTGTAGGGCAAGTCTGAAAAATCAAAAATCAAACTTGAAGTGTGCCTTGAAGTCTGTCATAAAAATCCTGCACTGAAGTCCGTTCTGAAGGTCCTACCCTGAAGTATGTCCTCAAGACCAGCACGAAAGTCAGCCTGAAAGACCCTACCCTGAAGTTTGCCTTGAAAACCAGCCCTGAAGGTTTGACTGAAGTCCAGCCTGAAGCTTATGTCCTGAAGTCCAGCTCAAGGTCCCAGCCTGAAGGTCAATACTTTATTTATGGAAAGCTGTAAATTGCAGAATTTGTCTAAAAGCACATACACCAAAAATAGGAAAAATGACAACGACTTCAACATGAAGAAATCAACGGTTAGATAAGATTCAAAATTCAAACGGCTACACACAACGGCTAGTTCGGATCTACATTACAAAATTTTTATTTACTTATTTCGGGACCAACATTAATACTTTCAAATTTAAATTCTCAAGTTACCAAATAATTCACTCGCAAATAACTGTCAAATTACACACACTTTCTATTCCAAAGTTTTGAACTTAAAAAAACGCCAAATCACAAAATCACAAATTCAAATATATTGATAGTTTTTTCATTTGATAAAAATATAAATAAACCATAATTTTCTTTTTTTTATCTCCGATTTCGGGAGGCCAAATGCAATTCAAGATCGACTGGTTCATCTTCAGAGTACGAAAATAAAACTGAATAGAACAATTTCATTTCAATGACATATTTAAATCAGATCATTCACATCAATTTAAGCAAGCAGGAAGGTCAGAAAGGGGGACCTGACCTTCATAGAATGCATCAATGCAAGCAAACTAATTTGCTTAATAAAATAAATCATAAACAAAAACATCCGAATCAAATTTAATATTTCGATTTAATTAAATTATTTTTTTTTCAATTTCAACTAACTTTATCCACCCTTAAATAGTACTCCCTTTGATTTTTTTTAAGTATTCTATTTTACTTTTTTTCTTGTTTCTAAATAAGTGTTCTATTTTAAAATTCTAGAGTATATTTATGACAATCTTTCAATTTTGCTCTTATTTAATACTTATTGAAATTTGATATTATTTGTATGAATATATTTATTATGCTATTCAATAAATGATATATAAGTAAAATTTTCATTTTATTGGTACGTGTGATTTAGTAAAATTTTGACACTTATTGAAAATGAGAGTATATATATATATGACGTCACCTAATGCGTGAGCATCCCCATTAAAATTTAAATGAACGAACCAAAATCTCTCTCAATAAATACCAAACTTCCTCGCAACAAGAACTATCCATCCATTATTACAAAAACACAAAACTCTCTAATTTCTCCCAAAAAGGAACAAAAATCGAAGAAAATGAATTGCAAAATCGCACCATCATCGGGCCTAAAATCCTCCCTACACACAATCCCAAAGCCCGACCACTCCAAAGCCCGCAACCCGGAATCAATATCCTTCGCCTCACACGTGTCCAATTTCCGACTCTCGATGAAGAGCCCGCGCGGGGCCCGTAATAGGGCCCGGATCGAGGCGTCATACGCTGTAACTGCAGGAACCGCAGAGGAGACACTGTACGAAGTGCTGGGAATTGGAGAGAACGTGGGTTCGGTTTCCGACATAAAGAAAGCGTACAAGAAGATGGCGAGAAAGTACCATCCGGACGTTTCGCCACCGGAGAGAGTGGACGAGAACACGAAGAGGTTTATTATGGTGAAAGAGGCTTACGATACGCTTTCTAATCCCCAATCTAGAGCTCTCTACGACAGAAATTTAACAGGAAGCTCCCATCATCAGGTATATTTATTTTTTTAATTTTATTTTTATTTTAAGTAATAGTCAGTCAAATATTAATAAATATATATACATATATTTGTATGTAGAGGATATGGTCTGAATTTTGGGTTCTTGAATGTGCAGGAAATAGAAGGGAGAGGGGAGTGGAGGATGACGTGGCAAACACAGCTTGATGAGTTGAAGAGGAGAAGCTGTAATAATAATATTTCGAGACAAGAAGGAAGAAGAATGTCTTGGGGTGCTCGAATGCGTAATCAAGCCTAATTTTCTTTTTCTTTTTATTATACTTTTTTCCTTTCTTTTTTGTATAGATAGATGGCGTCATAAGATGCATTTTCCTCGTGTTTTAAATTATTAGAGTCGAATTTTGTATATATGTATACTAGTAATATTACTATATGAGATATATATGAATATATACGAGATGAGATATGATGTGGTGTTAATATTATTCTCGTCTCTCTCTCTATATATATATAAAATTTGGTATAAATTACATATCAAATTCTTTATATTCCATTTAATTACATATATATATATATATATTAATGGTCATACGAATTAGAAATGTAATTTTATTAATTTATTTTATTTACATGTGATAAATACATTAACACACTTTATTTTAAATTATAAAAGTATTAAACAAGAGTATAAATTAATATAAAACACTTTGAAAATTGGAAGAGTACTAATCCTCGTAAATCCAATAATGGAATAATTATAAGTATAGAATTACGAAATTACTAACTGATTTAGTGAAATTTATATAAATAGTAGCTGAAGTACTATTGATTATAAAATTCATCTAAATCTAAATATGAACAATAGTGAGTAGTTAGTCCTAATCCATTACTAAACAAATTCTTGGCCTAAAACTACAAGGAAAGCCATATCTCACGAGTTAAAAAAAGTAAATTAAATTATCTCGTGAACAAGTTATTATTATTATTTAATTTAATTATAAATTTCTTACAAACCCTACCTGGAAATCCGAGGAAAATGTTAGAAAGAGTTGAAATAATTGTGACAAGGCAAAGAGCTGCCTTCATCCACACCTACCTAATAAATATAGTAAAAAATATTAAATAATAATAATAAAAGTTAAAAGAGGCGTGAAACCATGAAGCAACATCGATAGCTTTAATACAAAAAAATTAAAAACTTTTAAAATAATAAAATTGGGGATGTCATTAATCATTATGGGGTTTTCTCTTTGGAGAGTTAAACGAGGTGTTATTTGCAAAGCATTATAAATAATCCATTAATTCCAACTAAGCTTATCTTGTTCTTATCCACCTTTTATTATCTGATTTTTCATTTATTTTTTCTACCGACTCGAAAAGTAAAACAATCAACGACCCTGTCTGCTTGAATATATTTTCCTTCGATTTTAATACAAGTTGATCTCGAAAAAAAAAAGAAGATTATTTGTAATAATCGAATTATGTTTGTTTAGTTCAATAAGCAAACTTATTATTTCTATGTATTGTTATATAAACATTTCAATTTCCTAATTCACCTAAACATTGTAACACAATCCCAAAATAATTTAGAATAAAAATAAAAGAGCTTCCACTACCAAATTTAATGTAAAATTAATATTTTATAAATTAAAAGAACAATTGGATATTTTATTTTATTTTTTGATTTATCCATAAAATGATTAAATATTAAGAATAATTAAACTACCGTACGAGAATAATAAATTAGTAACATATAAAAGTGGATTAAAATCTCATCCCACATCAAGATGTTAATTCATACAAATATGTAATCATTAAAATTTCACTTTTTTTAACTTGACAAATGGGTTCATAGAATGGGTTCCTAGCCTCATCACATCCACATACAATTATAATTTCATAAATTGAAATAAAATTACAAAAAGCCTCTATCATCTAGAAAAAGTTAAACAACACAAACTACCATCATACAACTCCCTAATTTGGCCACTTGCAAGATGATTTTAGTGATCTCAAGGTGCCTAATTTTGTGATTAGGCCAAATAAATTACTATTAATTTTCACGCCTCTTCAACAAACCTTTGGGTGTTATCAAATTTGATGGAGACTGATCGCCACAATGGGGCCAAAATGTTGCCTCTATTGTCACTATTTTTTTTAATTAAAGAATAAAAAAATGCATGTAGATTTAGTGGGTGATTATTAAATAATACTCTTGTGTTTGCCTTTTCATGCACACTAATATGAATGTGTGTGACGTAAATGAGTTGAGTCACTTAAGAATTATTAGAGATTTAATTAACGTAATGGTTAAGGGTGTCGGTCGTTTTCAATTTTATAAGTGTAATATAAGCCATGTTATAGAGTAGTTAACCTATAAAAATTTGTCTACCCCATTCTTTTTTTAAATCAAGATTGATAAATAAATTAAATTTTAAATATCACGATGCGATTTAAAGTCGAAGATTAACCTCCAACTGGGAGGACTTTAGGTTTCGAGTACCCACAAATCGGGTCTATGGAACGGGATTAGGTATTGTATTTTTTGCGTAAATCAGTTTGGGTACTACCCGATAGCCAAACTACTTGAAATTATCCGACATAAATTCGAGAATTGTAAAATTTTAAATAATTCAGTAATTTTAAGTACCCGAAAACTCGACCAACCAACTCAAATATCAAGTACCCGAAATTTCATATGGATTTGAAGTCCGGCATCAAAATTGTAGGTATTTGAGTCCGGGTACCCGACTCGAACGTCTTGAGTCTTGACACCCATGAGAGAAGAAAGTTTAGTGAGCCCACAAGAAATAAACTATTTTTATTATTACTATGTTCTCTTTTACTTTATTTTTTTTCAATGCCATAAGAATTTTAATTTTTGGGTCTGGATAGGCTTCTACATCAATATGCACAAATGCATTTGGGCCATGAAAAATATTTTTATAATTGTAAGCGCAATAGAAAATTAGTCACAATAAGCCTATAAAAATTAGTGTAGTGAAAGCCCAAACAAGAACTCAGATATTTTCAATGACTGAAGATGAACACAACTAAGAAACTAAGAGTTTCAATTTGGTTAAAGAATTGCTGCAATAACGAGATTCTAAGAGTAAGAAACAAGGCTAAATTAATTCTATTGTCAAGATAAATGAACACATTCTTGGTAATTTATCTTACATTTAATGTTGAGTTTGAGTTTAAAACTTTCAGTGAGCATAAGCATTTGAAGAATGAACAAAAAGATGTCATATGTTCATGCTGCAATGAGCAAGCTACCATGATCACTATATGTCTTGTAGTAAATAGCTCATGCTTCTAGTGCAGTGAACTGCACAACACGAGCACGATAACACGACACGATATAGACGTGTATCGGAATAACCATATATTCGAAAAATTTCAAAGTCGTTCGATCGTGTATTGTCAAGCAAATGTTCCACCCAAATTAAGCATTCATTAACAAACCAACCTGAAACATTCAAGCATTGTGGTCTTGATATTCAACTCTTCTCTGTCACCTGAGCTTCAACATTGGCGTTTATGGACCGGAGTGTCAAGAATGGAGTCTTGCAGCTTGTCTACTTCTCCCCCCTCTTAGCTGCACGATGTTAATGGAAAGGTGTAAGAATTAAGGCTGAGTATGGTTGAATTATGCAGAAACAGAATAGCAATGGAGGACCTAGTCTCCTTTTGGCCTCAGATTTTGCGAAGAATTCCTTCCACTCATCGGTTAGAACGAATATGGGATCTCCTTCTTCTTCTTCTTCAACTTTCTCAATTTCATCCTCAGCCATCCTTGAATGCAACGATTAGTGTTAGTAGGACATCAGCAATTCATCATCATCATCACTACCATGGCAGTTATGATTAAAGATAATAGCAATTGCAAATTCTCAAGCATGAGAAAAGGAAGAAAATCACCAAACCCTAGTGGGCGCACAGAACACTAATTACAAGTCTACGACGAGAAATTAGGGGCGAAATACTCAATTGACAATAAGAATGTGACAAATTCGAAGTATTTCTGGATCGGAAACTTACTGAACTACATTAAATGTCGGATCGAGAAGCGTATTGAGATAATTTGGTTGCGGAATTGAAGCAAGGGGGTGTGGGTTTTGAGGGACGACGGAGAGTGATTATTTAGCTGCGAAATAGGGCGGTGGAGTGGGCAGTGAGGTGAGACGTAGAAGAAATGATGATGATGGTGGTGGTGGGCGCCGCCGCAGTGGTGGTAGTGGAAAGGGAATTTGCCGCCGTTATCGTCGGAGGCCCTGGCGGCGAATTCTCTTTCAAATTGCTTTCGTTTACTGCTCAAATTAATCTTTTTAATTTTAGTGTTTTTAACTATAAATAAATATAGGATAAATCATAATTTTGGCCAAAAATTTAATTTTTATTTGATTGAAATAACATGACAATCAATTTTAGTATTGCATGAACCATTTACTCTAATTTCTGAATGGGAAAATCCGAATTGTTACTATCTTGATTCTTGAATAAAAATATGATAATTTTATTTAAGAAAGCCCCAATATGTATATATATTTGACTCTTTATAGTTTAAATTTCAATTCTCGACTTCTCAAATTATACTATCTAGTTTTGTTATTTGATAGTCTTGTCACTGTCGGTGCATGCTTTAAATTATTCAAATCTACTATGCATTTTTACACACACACTCTCTCTATAAAAACCTTATTATTTCTATACATGGATTTATATCTTATTTGCCGGATTTTATAGTCACATGAACACAAAATGAGATTTAAAAGTGGTAGAAAAAAGCTACAGAATATGACAATTTATGTATTCAATAATTGAAAACAAATTTATTACTATCACTACTATTTAATGCAAAAGAAAATCTAATGTACTGGGAAATGTATCTATACAAATAATAACCAAAAAAGGGCAAGAAAGCGACAGTATACTATAGCCAACCCACACCCAGCGGCGGTGAAACAAAGTAAAATTCCCAATCAAATCTATGTCCCCAGTTATTTGGTTAGCCAAAGCTCAAATCTTTTTTCTTTACAAAGAAAAGGGGAAAACTGGATGATGATGTCATACCCTCTACCGCAACCCTACGATTTTATTTTATAATATTTCGTTTTATATTTATATAGGAGTAATAGTTTCTTCAACAATTCACAAGGACATATCCCTGATCCCTCACCACCACCTCTTCTTTATCTTCTACTTTGTAGGTGGGTTTCTGTTCTGTAACTCTGTTGTAATTCTTTTCAACCATTTTTCTTCCATTTCTGTGTTGGTCATTTTCTGATCTGGGGTGCGCTCAAGTTTGAATCTTGGTGCTCAAAGGTCATCTTTGGATCTGGTACTTGTGTTTGAGCTGGTTTTGTGGTGGGCTTGGGATTATTTGTCGTTGTATTCGTTGTGCAACTGTCGATGGGCGTTTTAGATGAATGCCATTACAATCTGGAAGTAGAGAAGGGAGTGGTGGGTAGAGAGAGAGGGGCTGGAAGTGTGGTCATTGAGGATGCTGTGAGAGTCCTGTTGCAGGGTTTGGGTGAGGATATCAATCGTGAAGGTATTCGTAAAACTCCCCTTCGCGTGGCTGAAGCCCTACGTGATGGGACTCGAGGTGAATGAATCTATATTGCCCTTTGCTTCTTTCTTGAATATGGCAACTTTGTATAGACTGGTTTTGGATATACTGGAGTTTTGCAGTATAGTGTCTTTCTTTATCTGCATATGAACTAGTGTTGGTATTTGGTAAAAGTTGGATCCATGAATTCTTCAGTAATGAAGTGAAGTCAATTGTAGGTGTCAACTTTGCATAAGGATTACTATACCAATAGCTGTCACTTGTTGAGTGTTTTTTATTCTTGGAATGATTTTAAGTGAAATTTGATGAGAATATGACCTTATATCTTCCTTGGGAGTGATCCATGAAATTGATTGCAGTGAGGTTTTAGCTGCAAAGAGTTGGGCTTTACTTCTTATTTCATTACTATTTGCAGTAAATTCACATTCTTAAGCTTGTTCTGTTGTTCTGCTGTGGCAATGTAGTTGTCATATAGTTTTAAAAGATTGGATTCCTTTCTTTATAGTTAATTATATGATCCTCACTTTCTCAATCAAGCCCAGGCTATTATCAAAATGTGAAGGACATTGTTCCTGGCGCTTTGTTTCCCGAAGCTGGGGTAGAAAGTAGCGTCGGCTCGGCTGGTGGAGCTGGGGGGCTTGTAATTGTACGAGATCTTGATCTTTTCTCGTACTGTGAATCTTGCTTGCTTCCTTTCCAAGTGAAATGTCACGTTGGTTACGTCCCATCTGGGCAGCGTGTGGTGGGACTTAGCAAGCTCTCTCGGGTTGCTGAAGTCTTCGCTAAGCGCCTTCAAGAACCACAGCGACTGGCGAGTGAGATTTGTGCAGCTCTTCAGCAGAGTATAAGACCAACGGGTGTTGCGGCCGTCCTCCAATGTTCCCACATCCATTTCCCCAGTTTCGAGTCAGCCCTCTTCGACCCAAATCACCGAGGGTGGGAGAGGTTATTGGTTATGTCAGGATCGGGTGTTTTTGATGATGACAAGGCCAGTGTTTGGACTGACTTCCTCGGCCTCCTAAGATTGAGAGACGATGCCTACTCCAGAAGAAGCTTACTCGAAAAATCCTGGTGCCCGGCTCGAGCCATCTCCAAGAAGGCTGCATTGGATCCGTCTCTGCTCACAGCAGTTTCTTCGATCCTCTACTCATTAGGTGAGGACCCGTTGAGGAAAGGGCTCGTTGAGACCCCTGCCCGTTTCATCAACTGGATGATGAACTTCAAGAAGTCAAACGTGGACATGAAGCTCAACGGGTTTGTACGAGCCAAGAGGAGTGAAGAACAACAGCAACAACACATCTGTTTCGAGCTGAACCTGCCGTTCTGGTCACAATGCGAGCACCATCTCCTCCCGTTCCACGGCGTCGTGCACATCGGTTATTACAGCTCGAATCGAGTCCACCCCGTCGGGAAATCACTCCTGCAGTCGGTAGTGCATTTCTATGGGTTCAAACTGCAGGTGCAGGAGAGGCTGACGAGACAGATAGCCGAAGTGGCGTCGTCGGTGTTGGGAGAAGACGTGATCGTCGTCGTCGAAGCTAGTCATAGTTGCATGATTTCTAGAGGGATCGAGAAGCTAGGAAGCAGCACTGCTACCATTGCTGTATTAGGTAGATTCTCTACTGACCCTACAGCAAGGGCTAAGTTTTTGCAGATCATCCCAACCTCGGTTTCATCAAATCTTGATTCTTGATTGTGGTAGGAAATGAGTTTTTTAGTCACACTTATAATACCATTTTTCTTGAGCTCTATCTCTATCCCTCTCTCTCTCTCTCTCGCAGAAGCTTGTATCAGTTTACTTCCTGCCTGTGTAGCAAGAATTTATTTGCCTACCAAAATATTTTTTGACATTTAGTTACTATATTCATATACTTCTTCTTTTTAAAAGAATCATATTCATAAGTTTACCGTTAGAATAGAGTCACGATGTTATATTTCACGTTCAATTTATAACTCAATGTTATTCATTTAATTATTTTAAAAATACTTAACAACAATTCGTTAAAAAATATATCCCGATGATTATCTCGTGGCTAAAAATCTTCTTCATTTACCAAGTATTTGTTCGTTAAAAAAAACGTGACTCTTTACAAAAATAAAGAAATAATATATATATATATATATAAAGATTTCCGCCACGTGGCCCCACAATCAAGATTTCAACCAAAATGAGAATCATCAAGTTTGGAACACAAAGTTGAACGAAGCATGGAAGGATTTTCCTTCAGTAAGGTTAATGAGCCTCTATCATGGCAGAAAATGGCAACAATGGCTTTTATTCTACTCATTTTAGACCCTTCTTCGCCGTATATATATTAGCAGTTAGAAACTTAGCATCAGCATTGAGTCGCAGCTTCCATTCAGAGAGAGATTTGAGAGTTGAGTTGCAGTAGAAGTCACAGCACATACCACTACCAAAAGCCCGGTGAGACGACGACGTGGTGCATATGCTCTTTCTCTGCGAATTCGGAGGCAAAGGAGATTTCTTGATCCCGTCTAGTAAGGAACGACGTATGGCAATGCGATGACATCCGCAGAGTTCAAGTGTACGGCTTCGGACCAGACCCCTGTCGTGCTTTGAATCTCGAGGGAGGCTAATTTGGCCCTTTCCTTCTCAGAGCCTTCGTGTCCGAAAAGCCATTCTTGATTGTCAATCGGGGGCTGTTCCAACTCGGGAACGGCGAGTATCTGGCTCAAATATTTCAAATCAGGATGAGGAGGCTTCGTGGTGATGACAACCTTCTCCTTTCTCTTCGAAGCTGCAGAGGCCGAACAACTCACACCCGACTCTTTTTGCCTTTGCATGGACGTTTCTCCTCCGTTTTCTGTAGGGGAATGAGAGGATGGAGCTTTTCTTCCACCACCACTACCGTTGATTAGAGGCTTTGCCGTTTCAACACCATTACTAGCTTGGCACGGCCCCGTCTTTCTCTCAATACGGAGAATGTGAGGGGAGATAATGCCATTACTCATCGCACAATTACTGATATTAACCCTACCGTTCTCCATCTTTGTGCTGTTTGCAGTCTGGCAAGATCCAATATTCCTTACATTATCAATCACGGATTGAGGGGACGAGAGCTTGCCACTGGGCTTTTGATCTGTAACAACAGCTCTTTTCCCGACTCCCATGTTAATCGTATTTTGAGAAGGACGACAAGCATTTCCAGTTTGAGCAGCATGAGGAGACGCAACAGCAGGCCTGGACACAATATTGGGTCGTCGAACTCCACTGTCTTTGGCTAAGAGAGTACACACACATCAGCATCCAGAGAACAAAACTCAAAAACGCAATAACATTTATGCAAAGAGATTAGAGAGTTATTTCTATACCAATCAATCACTACAGACACAAAAAATGGGACTTTACTCATGTCACTTTGTCAAATTCGGGTAAAGAAAAGAACTCACCATGTAAAAAGCCATTCAACTCCTTTAGTTTTGGAAGCTTTCCGCGGCAGTCATTGTTCTCATTCAGAAGATCAGAAGGAATGTTATAGTGAAAATCAAGAAAATTACCATTACTTGTTTCTTTTTCAACCTTGTCTTTCCTAAACCCCTTTAACTCCTTTTCTTTCTCCCTCTTCCTTTTCTTGTCCTCTGCTTTCTCATTCTTAACTTGATCTTCATACTTGTTACCATTACCTTCACCAACAATGCTTCTGTACCCATTTTTTTCTTTCCCTTCCTCAACCCTAGTTTGATTTTGTCCGACAAAATTCCTACCATTTTCCAATCTCCTTGAAGCAAGTTGGAGGATATGACCGTTAGTAATTCTGCCATGATCTCCCTTATCCTCAATAACCAACATGTCATTCTCCTGCACTCTCCCCATAAGGTTGGTCTTTTCCTTGTCCATAACTGTGATTTTCCGCGCCATCTGGACGCTCGTTGGTCTGTCATTACTATCTCTGTTTCCCAATTCAACAGCATTTCTCTCGTCTGGGATTCTAACAGTTCGTTCACTATCAGGAACAAGCTTCTGACCATTTAGATTCTCCAAGGACCCTACAGTTTTCTTCTCTCCTGAGGAATTCCGTTTATCTTTGTTCTTCTTATCCTTCTTGTCTCTGTGTTTCTCTCGCTTTCGTTTCTTGTCCTCTTTGTGCTTATCTTCACCTCCTCCCTTTTCCTTTCTAGCACTTTTGTCTTTCTTCTCCTTCTTATCCTTGTGCTTCTTAGACTTGTGTTTCTCCTGATATAGAAGTTGGGGGCATTACGCGTTATGTCAAGATAACACCAAAGATAAAACAGTAAGTTACTTACATGAAAGAAGAACATAAGTTAAAAGGAGCTTCTGGCGACATCAAGCAAGGATTCCAAACATATAGTTATATCTTATTCCATATATTTTCTTGTTCCAAGAGTAGAAGAAGAGCAATTCCCCAGATTACAGAAAATATTTTACGAAACATGGACTAGATTTCCCTAAGGTGTTATACATACTGAATACAAACTAACCATTTAGTTCGACGGAACTAGTAAACGAAGGGATCTCCCAATCATGGAATTACTTATTATACAATGAACATACAGCTAATAACTTCATCATAATTACCATCTCGGATGCTTAACTATAAATCATCGCAACAAACACTACTAACCCTAAATGAGCTGCCGAATCTAATCAAACATGAGCTGTGAATAAACCACGTCAAATAGTTTCAATGATGACAACACTAGTTAAGACCCTCACATTCTTCCTAAAGAAATTCCAAGTACACATATCAATGATTCAACATCATTCAAAAAGTTGAAATCATTTGAAATAGCAGCCACTTGATCAGATCACGTAAACCATACAAACCACAAACCTTTATGATCAAATTCACATCATCAAGTCTACCCTTCAGCTCATATCCAGGCGGAGGAAATGGAAAACAACGAGACATTGCACGTGAATCACGTGATAAAGGAGATTAGTAACCCCTCTACCAAACAAAACTTCCCTATTCTCAGGTCGGAACTTCACAATGCAGAAGCCGACCAGATCGAAGTATGCTGCCGAAGCACCATATCCTTGCATTCATTTCCAGTACCACCATTAACACACCCTCACTGCCAAACATCGAAAACTCAGCAACACGAATTGCTGGACAAGGAAAGAAGAGAGCGCAGGCACTTAAAACAACCATTATGATCAACTGATTCAACTCCAATAACAATGCCATTGTTAATAAGAGATCACCTGAAAATATCTGAACTTCAACCAACTATACCATACCATAAATGCATCAAACACCTGCCCATCACGCAAAATTCTAATCAAGTACGCCACAGCCATTAAAAAAAAAACTGGTAACGAAAGCAACCCAAAATCAGTGTAAGACTCAAAAAGTGGAAGACCCGACTCTTTTAACACTTCGATCTAAGTTCTAACTCTATAATTCTAGCTCAATCAATTAAGTGTGTTTCCAGCTAACATTGACAGTAATCTCAAGACTTTTGGGAATGGAATCAGCCATTAATGCAGACCAAATCAGTCCAGCTAAAAAAATCAAAATTTTTGAAAACCCAAATTGAAAATAATAGCATGACAGCTCTTGATTGGCTGTACAAAAAAAGGTGGCGCTTATCCACATTGAAACCTAATTTCTGGAGTAGCTTTAAACTTTTCAACAAAACGAACAGAGCAGATGATCGGAAAGCAGGAAGAAGAGAAATCTGAAGAAGGAATTCTCTTATCCCATACCTATCGTCCTCTGCGAAAGTGTTCGCGTATATAAAAAACAAATAAGCACAATCAATTTGGGGTTTCTGCAACTAAGTGAGTTCAGTTCGTCATCATCAGATCCTGCTGAGATTTATCAATTACTCGAGAAAATATTGTTTTTTTTATCTGACAAGGGCCGCCTCTGAGGAACCCCCAAAGGTAGTAGAAGAAGGAAGACGGTGAGAGGAGGATGTATTTATAGCGGATGTAGGAAGAGAGAAAGAGGGAGGAGAAAAAAACGTTCTTGGGAAGAGTTGAACTATACTACGATTTAGCCATTAAAGTAACGATTTATTGTGAATGTGTTTACTTTCGCCATCCCATTCCTAAAATATGAACTAAATAGTGAAATTGTAATTAAGAGGTTATTCTGATTGGTCGTGTATCACAAATCTCATCACATTTAAATATTGTTATGTTCGAGTTCGGTTTATTTAAAAATTTATCAGCCCGAGCTTTGTAAATTAAGATTGAGTTCAACTCGATAAGTAAAAATTGAGTTCTTCAATTTAATAGAATATATTTGTTGAATCATGACTCGAACTCGGCTTGAGTTCGTTAAGTACTTGAATTTGAGTTCATTTATTAAACTATTTAAATTAATATGTATCCCTTCATCTATGAATCTGATACACAGTTAAGACTTAAGTTTGATTCATTTATTGAACAAACGAATTTTTATCGAAATGAACTTATAATAGGTTGGTAGAACTCATAATAGGTTCGTATGCCTATACTCATAATCATATCCAAGCTTCATTCAAATTTTATAATTATAAGATATACCAAATACGAATATTTCTTATGGATACCATATAATGATAAAATTAGGTTAGGCTTTTGAACTGTACCAATAGCTCATCCATAATAGGAGTCATAATTATATTATGAAAATAAGATTGTGAACAAATATATGCTAAAATCCAATGTATGGCTGGGTTTCATTTGTCTTTATTCTATAAGAGAAATTGGAGTTAGCAGCTAAAAACTCTTGCTTTCTTTTAAATTTCTAAAGAAACCCAACATCAGCTATATATGGGTTGGAAATATGTGGACCAATATTTCCCATGCAATATTACAATTTGACCTTTATTGACGAAGACAATTTCTACCAAATTATTAAATGCATCGATACATTGAATACCAACCAACAATTATTAGATGCATAACAATCAAGGCTCAAAGGCACATGTTAGTATTAAAAACCTTCAAGCAATTACATTTACAATTATATGAATATGACCAAATAAAATTGAAAGATAAGTAGAGGATGTTTTCTTATAATTTTGGGGGTAAAGACTCTCACTAAAAGAGTAGACACAGATCATCATATCCGCATCAAATCTAATGTGCATCAAAGTGTGTTGTTGTCTTATAATTTTGAAGAAGGGAAAGTGTAATCCTTTAGAAGTATTTATATATATGTATTGATAAGAAAAGGGAAAGTAAAGAATTTACAGCTCTAGCTGAATGTGAATAAATTGCTTGTATATTGCCTCAAAGGTACTGCCCCTGATTGAAGGCAGACGACGTCACCAGCAATGGTCGTTCCAAAATATTCGACTGAAACGGTGACATGGCGCATCCTGTTGATTGTGGAACTCCAATTGATGTGTTTGGACTGCTATGGTGAAAATGGTAAAAGATCAATATTCATAGCAAACTCTGATCATGCTTCATTACATTAGAGTCACCATCTTTATTTATGCAGAATTTTAGATCATAATGTTTACTGTAACATTAAAAAGGATTTGGGATGCATTTCTTTTCAGCTAAGATAGTAACTCTGAGCATGATTGATTACACACTTATATATAATAACGAATGATGTTGAAGAAAGAACAGTTTTAATGAATGATAACGTAATTTGTTGCGATGATTAGAAGAATAGGTGGCATACCCGAAAGATAGGGAGAGAGACGGTTCCACTGATGTGGTCATTACGTGGTGATTAGTGGGGAATAGTGACCAGAAAACTGTAAAGAAGACCAGCACACACATACTCAATATTTGTTCTTGACGAAAGTAATGTCATTACAGGTATATGACATAGTTTTGATGATTTTCGACAGCTGCATGCTGATTGATACAATAGGACGAAATGATAAGTAATACCTGATTGTTGTGAATGATCAGTGAAATCGGGCCAGATCATCATATCCTGCAAGAGTAAGATCAAAAACTTCTATAAATAATTACAAAAAAAAAAGCTAGTGAGAATGGGAAGCGTAAGAAACATACTTCTTTGGGGCCTTCATTTTCGTGGACCGTCTCTACAAGAAATAAAGTTGCTCATCAGAAAAGCAGAGTTTTCAGAGAGAAAAACTCGCTGTTTAAATACTACAGAATACAGATAGGTTACAAAGCATTGAGTTATTACAAGCGATTATATTGTTGTTGAGGTCTTGGTACGTTAATGGCAAGACTTTGTAAATTGAATTCTGGTATGCTTACTTTCACATTTTATGAGTTTATGATGTTAAAACTGCTGCTCCTATTTTTTGTTCATGCCATATTAAAAATGAACAATGACCATTATAAAATGATAAATCAGCTTTTACCCAAGTTCGGAGGGCTGGGTTTTAGTGCCAATGTCAAGCCAAGAAAGCTGTCATCCGTCGAAGTGCCAAAGTTCCCCAACTCCAGTTCGAGATTAGGTTCAGACCCTACACACATTACTAAGTAAGAACAAACAAATCGTAGACATGCTTACATTGTTGAGAAGTATGTCGAAATAAAATTACCTAAACTTAGTTTAAGTTCATCTCCAGATAGCTGAGGAACCCGTGCAGAAACCTATGAATTGGCAAATGTTAAGTATGATGCAGGAAATGTCTGACTCTGAGCTTGCAGGAATTAGGATTTCTTACATGGAAAAAGGGATGCTGCAAGCATTGATCTGCAGTTGGCCTCTTTAATGGATCCCAGGAACAAAGTTGCTGCAAAGGAGAAAGGTATCACATTGAGGATGTTTACACCAGCCAAAGTATAGGACGAAGTAAATTAACAACAAAGTACCTTCATCAAGTCAATAGCTTCGGGACTGGCATTTGGAATTATCTGAGAAAGATTAGCCGGCTGGATCTAGTAAGATTGCCATAAAAATTAGTTAATATTATGTAGCATAAAAATTTAGATAGAGCAGTTGACTACAATGTCAAACTTAAAGAGAACTCACATCTGAATAAGTTATGTCAACTAATCGAGATATATTTTTAGCCTCTGGAAAGGTATTCCACTCTGGTGGGCCAAGTACACAGCATATCTTGTATAATTGATCGATTTCACTGCTCATATATACAAGAAGATCTTAGCAAATGAAAGCCAATACAATCATTTGATTTAGATATCCAGAAACTAGATCGTGAGATCACCTTTCACCAGGAAAAATTGGGCACAAAGTGAAAAGTTCAGCCATTATTGCACCAACCGCCCACATATCTATGAGGATGCAAGCACTAGCAGTCAGTCAAAGTCTCAAAGAGAGAATTAAAATGAATTTTCCAAAATATACTTAAGTAGGGCAACATATCACATCTCTCACAGTCGCTTTCTAAAAGTGTGTGCTAATTAAAATATGGCTGATCATGACAACTTTCACAAGTCCCTCAAAGGACCCGGGAAGCTAATAAACCAGCATTTCAGTAAAAAAAACAATTATATAGAGTTAATGTAACAGAATGGCGTGAGAAAATAGCAGCTGTGCATACCAATTGCAGGAGTATAGGATGCAGATTGCAACAACACCTCCGGTGCTCGATACCTTTCCAAAAAAGAAAAACATGCAGCATGTTTAACCAAAGACTGATCTTATTAAAATTCATATGAGTGCATTAATTAATGTTGATGAAGATGCCCCACCATCGTGTAGATACATAATCAGTATAAGGAGGTGATGATGATAATTCTCTAGCCAATCCAAAGTCAGCAATCTTTATCGTGTCATTTGTAACCAGCAAATTCTCTGCAAGTATAATTATTTAAGAAAATTAGCTCCACGTCAATATATTGCTTCAAAGAGAAATAGAGCATGACAACTATTAGTGGAGAAAAGTTTAAGTAAACCAATACCAGGTTTAAGATCTCTATGAAAATATCCCTGTTTGTGCACATGTGAAAGTCCTTGCAGCACCTGATACATAAAGGCTCGAATATCTCCTTCTGAAAGAGATCTTTGCTGATTCTTCATTATTTGATAAAGATTACATTCCTGGAAATATAACCGCAACAGCCAAGAGGGTTTTAACTTTAATAGATGTCACTTTGCAATAGCTTTTGGGAAAAAAATTAAACGGAATCAATACGTGCAAGCAGAAAACGGAATATATCAAAAAAGGCACAATAATATAAATGACATCTGCATACATTTTGCTAAAGTTTATTGTACAAATTTTGCAGCTTTGAGATAAATAGAAAGTAAGTGAGATTCAAGGAGTACAAAAGAACAAACGCAGCGAAATCTTACCATGTACTCAAATATGAAGAAAAGCTCATTATCTTGTCTGACAACCTCCAACAACTTGATGATATTAGGATGATTTAATCTGCGGAGCGACTGCAGTTGGGGGAAATAAATAGAGTCAGCTAAGATATAAGAAAGCACTTCATCGAAGCTTTTCAGGTTCGTCATTTCTAGCAGCTTGACACCAAAAGCTACCATCAAGTAGACTAGCATACCTTCACTTCCCGTAGATTCACACATTCCTCCCAGTAATAGAACTTTCTCTTCATTCTTTTGACAGCAACCTGGAACAAATACCACAAGTTAAAATGAGGCACCTGTACATTAAAAGGATTGTTTGGACTGCAGAATTCAATAAGGAATTAGAGAATAAGAAAATATAGCTCACTATCTCAGATGTTTCCGTATTAACTGCTTTATATACATTGCCACCAGTTCCATCGCCAATTTCTTCCAAAATTTTATATCTGGACAGACAACGGAAAAGAATACAGAACTGAAATGTCAGGTTCAGAGTCACCCGAAAAAAGTAGGAGTACCCGTTTCAAAGGAGTTCTGGAAAAATGTTCACCTTTCCATTTTTCTGTCTTACAAAACTTGGAAAGCAGAATTCAATGGTTCTTTAGCCACTTTAACGAGGTATCTACACTGTTCAACCAGTGTTCTTTAACTGAATGTATGTAAACTACTCTGCTTATGTCCATCAAATAATACGATATGTAGTAAAATGCTGGTTTTTCACTGTAAGAATGATTAAATATCAACCAAAAATATATTAACATGCTTGTTTGCAGCCTCTACAAGCTGCAAGCAGTGGTTATCATCTAAATCACAGCAACCGTGCCCTAGCACGCCCTTGCTACAAATACTTCAACAATCGATGCTCAGATATATCTACGATCATCATGATGAAATTATCCATAAACCAGAAACTTCGCCATCTGTCAAATATGCAAAAAAAAAAAAACAAAAAAAAAAAACAGCACAATATCTCAGAGAGTCAGAACCTCATAATGCAATCTAACAGTCACAGATGCTTCAAAAATCAAAAAATAATGTAAACACTCAGTCTTTTACCAAATGAAGGCCCACAATATCTCATGCTCATGAGGGGATAGTGAATATAAACACATGAATACATATATTGGTCCTACACATGACAACTGGATGCAAAAAACCATCCTAAACTTGAGAGTTTGGATCCTCTTTACGAAAGCGTAAAATTAACAATAGAATTACTTGGTTAGTTTAAAATGATAACGAGAATAATTAATGAAGTACCCAATTTGTTTTGCAGACGTAGCTAACCGAGCTCTCTCAAGAAACAAACACACTAGAAAATCAAATTTCCCAGAAAAAGCAAACCGGATAAGAGAAACCCAATCCAAACAATCTAAAACGCAAATAGTAGATTGCGCCACAGAACAATAGGAAGACAAGAGACGAAATACTACATTTTACCAGCAATGATACGCAGGAAAAACTCACGTCTAGGAAAAGTACAGCACTACTCGCCACGATCAACTAATAAAAAAACGATTAAATACAAATACATATATAGAAAGAGTAAAATAATCGCAATAATTAATGTAATTCACATTGCGGCAGTATATGACCAATCAAAACCACCAGCACACAATCCGCGATGCAATCGTTGCCAAACTCGTGAAACTTCGGCAACAAGCGTTGCGATAAAAATAATCCAAGAGCGTAGACGTGAAGTGAGCTCACCTCATAAGAAACAACCGCACGCCATGAGCGAGAGAATGAAGATCTAGAGAGATAAATATACGTATGCGTATGTGGGGATATAAATTGAATATTCGGATCAGAAATTGCAGAAACAATACAGAAATCGTTGAAAACTATAAGAGAGAGAGGTATTGAAATCAATATAATGAAACAGAAAATTCCGCAGAAGTAGCGTTGGAGAAGAAACTAACGCATTATTATAGTATGATTGTTATTATTATTATTATATATGATTAAATAAATATTATATTATGAAAGGGATTTCTTTTGACCCTATCTCTGCTTTTTTCATTAATTAATTTGATCTATTTATCTTTTGGTACATCAATTAATTGGTAATATAATAAAATAATATAAAAAATGGTGGGCAGATTTTGCTTTTTTATATGACGATATTACCCTCCTTTTCTGTCAAATTAACCGATTAGCCACGATCAATTTTCGCTTCTGGGCCAGTGTAAGTGGGCTAAACAGTCTAAAGAAATTAGAATTAGATACAATTGTGGATTATGGCCCAATTTAATATACTCAAATATTGTGAATTATGGCCTAATAAGTATAGATTAAATCACTCACTCTTATTCATGTAAAAATAGGCCCTATAGTTTAAATCAATACTTTCATTATTTCTTAAACAATAACAAATTTATATGAGTGTTTGGTTGGATGAATCCTATTAATTATTATAATAAATTGTTTGGTTGGATAAAGACGGCATGTGATATATTCTCGAGACTCTGCCATATATAATTAGACATGATTCGTTTGTCTTGACTTTTATGTATGCCAAAATTAATCTCATACTCCATCCATCCCATTCAAGATGATCCATTTTTTAATTTTAATTTTTCCCACAAAAATTGATCCATTTTCTTTTATAGCAATTTTTTTGTGCTTTAGGTGTATTTGGTAAGCAAAAAGAAGGGAGTCATATGTGTGACGAAAAGAATGGATAATGGGACGCAGATAGTATAATTTTGGATCAAATCCATTTGGACGATCACGAGTTAATCTAATTTTGTGTAAGTGTAACCAAACATTCTCATAGTATAGTAGTATTATTATAATTATCATTATAATTTTTTGAGATTATTAATTTATAGTATTGATAAAAGTATACATTCATATAAGGATCTTCTAATAAATATTAAATTATATATCTCTTTATTAATAATTTATTGAGTATTATTTAAAAGGTTGTACTCTAAATTATTAAAGTCAATGAAGTAGCTTCGTTTAACACTTCTACAATATCCCACAAACCATACCATGCATTCAACAAATAGTATTTGATGTTACATATTACATGGCACTTACCAAATATTTATACCAAAACCAAACTACTTTGATCCAAGAAACAAAAAGTGTGTTCAACTATTATGCTATTCAATGGCACAGGCACATATATACCTTAAACCTTCGACAAATTTAAGGAATCTCAGTTCAAGACATTTTCTGCAACATAAGCCACAGCCTCACTGCAATTCTTCAAAATATCTGCAAAAATCTTCCCCACCATCTGTGTGAAGGCATCCAACACCTCTGGAAAATATTGAAAGGCATCTTCAAGAGAAGTCTTCGACTTCTCCAACAATCCGGCCATGGCCACAGCCAGGCCGGACGAGGAACCGAACACCCCCTCCTTAACGAAATCTAAGAGGAAAGACAGAGCAGAGGATAATGCTTTGACTATGAGGTTCATCAAGAACTCCATGCACTTGGTGATCAAGTCCTTGACTTGGTCCATCACTTTCTGCCCGTTCCCACCGGACGCTTTGAAGAGTTGGATCGCCTGCACGAGCACGTGGGCTGCTGTGGAGAAGACGAGCCGCGTTAGCAGACTTGAGAATGTGGTGAGGAGGGAGAATATGAGTTTGAGGAGGAAGACAACCATGGATGGAAAAGGGAGGGAGGTTTCTTGGAATTCTTGTGGTGACTAGCTAATGTTTCTTGGTCATGAAAGAGATGTGTATTATATGGTTTTCATGCGTTGAAATTTGAATGGGATGAGATGTGTGTTTAAGAGTATTTTAGAGGGGTAGTTGTTGTGAAGTATTAACAATTGCAAGAGTCATCAAGGGAACTAATTCAAAGGGGAGAATCTTCGTTCACTGCACATTTTAAATTTGGGGTTGATGAATGACTAATGAAAACAATAGTCATTGTATAATGTTAGAGTATATATTGTTGCAAATGATCCCAACTCAATATTATTGGGCTCGTATAGAATATTAGGATATTCAAGCTCTTGACATGTTGTATGAGCTCGATTCGTGCATTAGTTGGATTTATTTGAAATTCATAATAATAGTTTTCAAATTTAGATTCAGCTCGGACTCGAGGATTAACTCATAAATGTTATATTTTAGAATCAGTTATTTTGGCATGAGCCTAGCGTTTGGGTCGATAGAAGACTCAATTGAATGCTCACAAACATGTTCAAGTAACATGTTTGTAAGTAAATAAATTCGAATATATTCGCCAACTCAAGAACTCAACAAGCCGAACATATTATCTAGCTCGAGCTCAAATCGTTTACTATTTAATCAACTTTTGAACAAGTTCTTTTAAAGTCAAGCCTCATATACCTCTCAAATAGCTTAGTTCGCTTTAAAAAATAATAGTCCTGATGGATTAAATTATTTAAGCAGTATTGAAAATAGTCATGTTGGAGTATTATAAATTCATGAGTGGATTTGTGCCTTTGCCGTTACTTCTTGGAGGATTAGAACTTAGAAGATGTCGTTTTGTTTTTTGCGGCAAAGGCAAAATATATAAATAACAAAAGCTTCAAAATGGGCCACCTAATCAAATCTACTGGCAGTCCAATTAGGGCCCATCCAAATCCCTCTGGCCCAAAAGAAGGCGCTTATCAGTGAAGGCTGAATAAATGCATAAACTAAGAACCCTAAATTAAAATTCCCAACAACAATTAATAACAAAATATTGTCCTCATTTGCTCAAAGATTAAGACTATGAAATTGGCAAGATCCATAACCTGCAAAACCAAAAACCACATAAGAGTATTAAATTTTACTCAATTGCACAAAGAAAAATACAATAACTAAAAGTATAAAATTATGAGATATTGCAAGATTACTTACTTGGATCTTTGGAGGTTAAAGTGGCTAACCCATTGAAAGAACAAGTGGCCCCAGTTGTCCGAAATTGGGTCCAGTACGAGCTAAAAGCGTAGCTCGCATGCTTAATCAACGAGTCCGGTTTGTAACATTTCCCACCGGGTAGGATCGGGTCGCAGGTCCGATTACCCTGACTACAAGCATAGGACAACGCCTCCGCCACCGCCGTCTTATTCCCACCGTTCCCCACCACACACCACAGCTTCCCGTTGCTCGACGGCTTCGGCAACTGCGGATAGCGCGTAGTCTTGCCCGAGAAATCAATCGGGTATACATACGACCCGTTCGGGTACAGCTGCCCGAAGTGCCGCTCCGTACCCAGACCCGGTTTAGAGTTCTCGTTGTACAAAGCAAAAATCATCGTCGGAATAACCACGCCGGGTCGGGCTGGGGTACCGATCGGCGGATTGGCCGCGAACTTCTTGATCACGTTTCGGTTGTAAGTGGCAGCATTGTATATATTGGCTCCGAGCTGGTCCGGGTCTCCGGCGTTGGGCCAACCCGTTTCCGCTAAGAAGAGGCGGATGTTCGGGTACCCGACCCGTTTCATGGCGAAGACGAGAGCGTCCAGCATTTGGTCCAGCAGGTTGGTGTATTTGAGACCCGAACCCGGATCCGAAACGGTTATATTCGTGGGCTCTAGCAGAGAGTAATCCAAGTTGATGTCGATAGGATTTGAGATCCAAGCGAAGTAAGTGTAGGCATCGATGAAGAAGAAGGACTTGGTCCGGTCCAGGAAACGGAGCAGCGGTTTAATGACCCGGTCCGCGACGTCGGATCGGAACGCGCCGGCTGAAGGCGGGTAGGACGCCTCCAAACAGTCCATCGCTAACGGCGTCCCGATCTTCACCTTTTTTAGGCCGAATTTTTTGACAGAGTAACGGATTTTGCGCATGGCGGGGACGAGCTGGAACCAGGTGGAGTTAGGGTTGTTGCTGAGGATTTCGTTGCCGACGAGGAGGTAACGGATCTTCGATTTGGGGTAGAAGGGAGCGACGTTTGATTTGACCCATTCGTCGGCGAAGGTTTGGTTGGCGGCGGCGGCGGGAATGAGGTCGTTGGGGAGCATGATTGAGATTTGGATGTCGGTACCTTGGATCGCCTTGAGCGTTTCGGCGTTGGCGTTGTAGATTTTTATGCGTTTGGCGTTGAGCTTCTGGATTAGCTCGACGGATTTTTGCCGGCTGGGGAGATTGTCGCCGAGGTCGCCGTAGCAGACGCCGACTTTAGGCTGCATTGCTCCATCTAGAGAGAGAGAGAGTGATGTTGAAGTCAAAACAACAAATGCAGATCATGAGAAAACAACGCACAGATAATATCTTCCCCAAATCTACATACGGAAGCACACTCAACATCAAATTTTGTTAAGCCATCTCCAAAATCGAACACACAAACCAGTAAATGCATATACTAAAAAAAACATAAAATAGGAAAATGTATTCACACTACAAAGAAGAAAGAAGTCCGAAATGAAAATGCACTTACAGGAGGTAGAAACAGCTAGAGCGAGAAGAGATAGCAGAAGCAACGCCGTATGGCAAAAGCTCATGGTACCAGATTCGCTCTCCTAATCTCTCGAAGCAGTATCAATCTGAAGACGAAGCAGCGAACGACACTTGTATTAATAGACAATCAACTAATGAACATTGATTTGTCTGAATCCTGGAGAAAAATAGAAAGCGAAGAAACGTGGTGGAACGTCGGGGCTGACGAAGACGGAGCAGGGAGCACGGTCTGCGGATGTGATTTATATAGAGGTTGTACCTCGTGGAGTGAGAGTTGGACGTAATCGGGGCTTCGTTGATATTTGTAATATAAACCGACCTAAATGTGGAAAAAATCGTAGTCCAAATTATGTCCACTTATTTTTAAAATGGACATATTGGAATTATATGTTTGTAGATTCCTAGAAATTCATGGTCCAAATTGTTTTATACATTTTCTTATTATACTAAATTACTCAAAATTAATTATAAAAATAAGAAATACACCTTTTATGCCCTTGATTGTTAAATTGTAATTTAAAATACTTTTAGAGTTAATTAACATATAAATTTTTAAAGAAAATGCTTAAAACAACGAATTAAGCAGGGCATCGAGCAGTAAGACTTTGTGTCATTGACTTGTAAGTTGCAATTATCTATCCATGACTTTATGATGACTTATAAGGAATATTGCATCCAACTTTTTGTATTTCTTCCTTTTTGTATTTCTTCCTTTTTGTTGGTCCTAATAGAGCAATATAAATTATTACAAAATCTAATTATTTTATTTTATATTAGCCTGTAGTCATGTAGAGGGTATTTGCCAATTCGATACGTATATAATCTATTATATAGAAATGTAATGTTCGTAAATGATGTGACATTTTTCGTTGATAGATATTAAATTTTAATAAATTTTTTACCAATTAATTTTTAAACATAATTTATTAATTATGTTATAATTTAATATTATTTAATACTTCATCTGTCCCAATAAGTATGATACAAAACTTTTGTGTACGGTTATTAAAGAAAGTGTATAAAGTAGTGTATGAATGATAAAAGTAGTAAGGTCCACACTTTTTTAAATGGATAATTTTTACTACTTTATGAACGTGTCAAGCTTAGTGGGATGTTTAAATAAGAGAATTCTGTCAAGTTTGGCAGGACGGAGAGAGTACAAAATAATAAAAAATATAAATTATAAAAATCCAGTATACTGATGTGACAATATCACATAATTGTGTGTACGTTAAGTTGTGTCCATCGCGGCGATTATAGAGCAGTCATATATAATATATTATATCCGTTACAACAAGCATGATATTTTTTTTGTACAATAACTATAAATAATGTATAAAATAGTGAAAAAGTGGTGAAATTTGCAAAAAAAAATTCGTGTTGTATCAATTTTATCATGCAATTTGAAAGAGAGTGTGCGATATATGAAGTATAATATAATACTAGTTAATAGTGTATCTATAATATGGAATTCACAATTATTAAGCTTAATAATATATATGAGATAACGTATTAAAACCATCATTGACTACATAAGTATAACAATAATGCATTTCCTACAATATTCAATTCATAACGCAATAAATATTATTATTAGAAAGAAAGATCACAAGAGAATAGCGCGTCACACTATTCCGCCTGCAAGTGCATTATTTCTTGTTCACAATAATTACCTTGTGAAAATTGACCATAAATGGCAGTGCAATTGTGCAAATATAATGGCAGGAAAAATGATGAAACCAGTCAGTGAGAAATTAATAAGTATTTAAAAAAAAAAATTCATTTTTATGAGTGTTGAGTCTGATCATTTATGAAGTTCAAAAACGGTCATAAAAAATAAAAATTTGAATACCAAAATTAAGAAAATAAAATATTATGTTTTAAATGCTTGAATAGACTACCTTGATATTTAAAGTCGTGTGTACTACTAAACACGCCTATTATGTTTATTGCAGTTAGGACGCAAAGTGTTTACCTTTGAGCACTTTTTTAGCTTTTTTCTTCACTTTTAATGGTATATCTGTTTAGTAAAAGCATGATCACAAATATGTATAATTAGATTAGCATGAATATAAATATTTAATGCATTATATATCTATTTATAATGACAATCGCCAAAGTTATATTAGATCCACACAATTGGGCCATTTGAAGTGTAATTCTTTTGTGAGATACTTATTGGGCCACAAATCTCAGTCCATTACAGTATTGGGCCGTGGCCCGCTCTGCACATGTAATTTGCATTGAGATTCACACGTGGCTTAACGAGGGTTATAGACACGTCATACGATGACATGGCGGAAAACTATTGGATGGCGTTCGCATTGTTGCGTTGGTGGTCTTTGCTTGTCTTACCATGGACGTGAATGCATACGATAACATCTCCAGCTTTTGTTAAACGTTATTAGGGGCAGAATTATCAACGCAAGAAAATATCGGAAAGAGAACAGAAGAAATCAAATTACTGAGATGAAGCTCAGCTCCGCGCTAAACGTCGCTTCAGTTTTATTGTTTTTGGCATTTTTCGCATCAGGTAAAGGAGTTTCACACTGAATATAGCTAACGCAACTGTTTTTGGCATTTTAGATCTGCATTTTTATTCTTCGAATCGAACAGCAATTTCTTTTATATTTTTTTAAATTTTATGTGAATGAGTGTTCTGATGAGATATGAATTTCATTAGTGTCGGTTGGATCGGCGAAGAAATCCAAGGATGTGACCGAGCTGCAGATCGGTGTTAAGGTAAGATTTCTGCAAATTATGCATCGTTTTTTATGCTTTTCAGTTAGAAAGAGTGAGATTATCGCCGTTGTGTACTGCGGGGGATAGCTTTTGCTCGATGTTAATAATATTGTAGGTCTTTTTCTCAGTTTATAGACGCTATGCCTGACCCCGAGTGATTAGCAATCATGTGGTAAAAGTTGATGTAAAGTGATAAATAACTAGAATTTGTATTTTTGCATCAATTCTCAAGTAGCAAAGTATAGAAATATAGCTGTAGTATTCAAGATCAAGTGACTAAATCCTGTAGGCTGTAGTGATCATAACATCTGTTGATTCTTTGAGAACCCTAGGCGTTGGATACAGTAGGCTATCGTAATTAGCTGCATTACAATATCTGTTTATACGGTTAGGACCGTGTGTCGTAACCTTTATTGTGTGCGTGTAAGTTTGTTTAGATTTTCTTAAGTATATTTAATTTATCACATTTCGTTGCTCTGAAGTTTCTTTTAACCCTTGTGACGTTAATATTGCTTATTGCTGCAGTCCAAGCCCAAGAGTTGTGAAGTTCAGGCTCACAAAGGCGACAGTGTCAAAGTACACTACAGGGTTAGTAGATTACTTCCGTTAGGAAAAAAAAATTAGGATGAGATATTTTAGCATCTTATTCTTGTTTGGATATTGGCAATGAATCATAATTCTTATGCTGTGAGCATTTTCGACAATTTAATGTTTTGTTGTGGAAATTATCTTTGTTTATTACATCAGTCACATATTCTTTCAAAGCTATTGGGGATCCTCCCTACATTTAAATTGTAGAACATGTCAGATGATAGGATAGCAAACTTGAGGTCATTTGGTTGTGGTTCTGACTTTTATGATTGCCAACAGGATTTCTAGTATCTTATACGTTCTTTGATTTCTTGTAATGACATTTGCAGGGAAAGCTGACCGATGGAACAGTTTTTGATTCCAGCTTCGAAAGAGGAGACCCAATTGAATTCGAACTTGGTAGTGGCCAAGTAATCAAAGGTTGTGATTCTATTTGGAAGTGATGAATGCCCTAAACTGAATTGAACAATAGATGAAGCACTTTTGAATTTGGACTTGGAAATATTTCTGAATGCAATATCACAGGTCCTTATAATTATTTAGGAATCCTGCCTATTTTTGGAGTGATAAAAGTAAAACTTTTTCATTGTAAATTGTCATCAAAGAAACTGTTGGGATAGTATGAAAAACCCATAGGTCATTAAATCCTTCATTGTAAGCAACTGATGTGGATTAAATTCCACAACCCCATTTCAAGTCGTGGCTAAATCTAATGAAGCTGTTGATTGCAGGATGGGATCAAGGCCTACTGGGAATGTGCTTAGGAGAGAAAAGGAAGTTGAAAATTCCCTCTAAACTTGGTTATGGAGAGCAGGGATCCCCACCTACAATCCCAGGTAATAAACATTATTACTTAGAGACAACTAGAAAAGAATGAACCTCATTGACCTCGTTTATAAAACAATTGCTGCTTTTGTGTTCTCCTGGAGTTATAATTTATCGTATCATATCGTATTCAAAGCTTCAATGTGAGTTTGCTCATAGTACTGTTAGTAATATGAAAATCACAAAGTGATGATGCAATTGTTGATGCGTCTAGGTGGTGCCACACTCATTTTTGACACTGAGATGATGGGAGTGAACGGGAAAACATTGAGTGGCGAAAACCCGAGCGCCGATGAACTATAGAGGCGGAACTTGTCATTCTCGTTTCCTATAGAGACTGTAGAATTTAATGCTTTAAGGCTTCTGGAAAAAAAACTGCACCATTGCATCTGGAATGTGTAGTAATTGGGGCATTTTTTCTCTTTGTACCGTACCTCATTTGCTTTAGAATATGTATAACAGACAACTCTCTTGCTATTTATGGTCAAGCTTCAACATTCGCATCTCTCTACTTGTTTTAAAAATTGAATTTATTAAATTTAAATTAAATAGTCGTGTCAAACCTAGATAAACACTTATCATACCGATTATAGATGTGTTAAATTTATTTATACAAACTATAGTAATCATTACAAAATGTGTTTCATTTAGGATACTTTACTTTTAGCCTATTTTCTCTCTTATAAATTTAAACTATTTTGTGAGTAATCTCATTATTATTAGAATGTATTGTCTAAATACGTGGAGTTTATGATGCCAATATTATTTTCTTCGAAGCACTTTATACGTGGAGTAGTAAGTAAACAGAAACAAGTAAACTATGCGTCCCAATCCTGCAATTAAAAATGAACCAACATAACAATATCATTTAATACAAATGAAATTTGTGTAACAAAGCAGCTAATAACATTATATCAGTATATTTGTAGGGGGTGCTCGGTTACTAAAACTAAATTAGCCTGTGATTATTCGAGATTGAATTGACCCGAGATTAGTCGAGATTAATTTAGTCATAGAGGTAAGATCAAGACACACAATCCATGATTAATCCTATGTGGCACTATCTCGAGATTGAATCACTGGCCGTATCCGTCCAACCGAACAATCCATAATAATTAATCTAAAATTAAATTCTAAATAATCTTTTCAACCAAACACCCCCTAAATATCTATAAACGGCACAATATCTTAGTAGACAAATGCAATTTTTATCCGATATGTACACATATTTAACCATAGTTCAACAGTAATTATTACATCATATTTATCTGCACGTGTTCCTTTCTTCCTTCTAGGAATAAATAAATAAATTGAAATTACCAAAAAAAGGGGCTTAAAGGAAGGATTATAAATTTAGAAATAATATGACATCTCTGGAATCATCCTGACTCTTCTTTCACACTCAATCCCACGCCTAAACCCTCGTAGAACACTCTAGAACGTCTCCCTCTTATTAAGCTCCTCCGCCCTCTCTCTCTCCTCTCAGCAATTCGAACCGCATTTTCCCCCAATCTTACCGGCGAGTAGCTTTTTCCATTTTCTATCGCGTTTTTCAGCTTAAGCTCGAGCTATGGAGGACGACTTCGACATGCCGCCTTCGGAAGGGATGGAGGAGGACATGGATCTGCCTGATGCCACCTCCTACATGAAGGTCGGAGAGGAGAAGGAGATCGACCCGCAGGGTTTGAAGAAGAAGCTTGTTAAGGAAGGCGAGGGCTGGGATACTCCGGATAGCGGCGACGAAGTTCACGGTAATCTTCGGTTGTTTGTTGTTTTGGCTCGGATTTGTGTGGCTTTCGTGGTTTTGATTGCAGATGAAGTAATTTTTTATGAGGCTTTCTGTTGTTTATAGTTTGTCTCGGATTGTGATGGATTGATTGTTTGTTTGATGTGTTTCAGTTCATTACACTGGTACGTTACTGGACGGGACGAAGTTTGACTCGAGTCGTGATAGGGGAGAGCCTTTTAGCTTCACTCTCGGCCAAGGTCAGTATACACTGTTTTCTCGATCGCCTTGTTTTACTGTTGTGGATTTTTATTTTCATCATTACTTAATGGTGAGACCATATGTTCAACGAGGAAATGCTCACTGCATCTGTTGGAAAACATATCATCGAATGCCACCTACTCAAAGCTGCAGTTCCTTTAACATTTAAAATGTAGCCAGTGGTTTAATGAGATCTGTAATTGTCTAGCTTCCATGAGGTGTTCGACTCGAAATGAAAGCTCATAATATGATGTTTGTTGACAGGACAAGTGATTAAGGGATGGGACCTAGGTATCAAGACAATGAAGAAGGGTGAGAATGCGATCTTCACCATACCAGCAGACCTGGCATATGGTGAATCCGGCTCTCCTCCAACCATTCCGCCAAATGCTACCTTGCAGTTTGATGTCGAACTGCTATCCTGGGTTAGCGTAAAGGACATCTGCAAGGATGGTGGATTATTCAAGAAAATTCTTAAAGAGGGAGAAAAATGGGAGAATCCCAAGGATCCTGATGATGTGCTTGGTATGTTGAGGTTCTACTCATGGAATCGCTCAGTCTATCTTAAATCAAGAAGTCACTGACAATATTGTTTGATGTAATGCAGTCAACTATGAGGCGAAGTTGGAAGATGGAACTGTTGTATCCAAAGGAGATGGTGTTGAATTTACTGTGGAGAAAGGTATTTTTTGGATAGTTGCAGCATCTGAAGAAAATCATGATTCCATGCCTATTCAGATATTAAATTGAATGTGTGCAACTTCTTTTGTGATTAGGCCTTTTCTGCCCTGCTCTTGCCAAGGCTGTGAAGACCATGAAAAGAGGGGAAAAGGTTCTTCTTACTGTCAAGCCACAATGTAAGAGGCACTCCTCAATTAAGCTGTGACTTATATGAAGGGGGTTATCTTATCTCATGAACTAATCCTGATATAATGGTCTGCTGCAGATGGATTTGGTGAAAAAGGAAAACCAGCTTCTGGTAGTGAGGGTGCTGTTCCGCCCAATGCTACCTTGAATATTGAACTGGAATTGGTATCATGGAAGACAGTTTCCAATATCACAGATGACAAGAAAGTGGTGAAGAAGATACTGAAAGAGGGGGAGGGATATGAGCGCCCGAATGAAGGAGCACTAGTAAAATGTAATAAGAATGTTAATCAAATCTGAGTTTATTCGTGTAAGGAGTCTTGGGGATTGATCCGGTTATATAATGGCTCTTTACCTTGTTTCAGTAAAATTGGTTGGAAAGCTCGAGGATGGAACTGTTTTTGTTAAAGGTCACGGTGATAATGAAGATGATCTTTTCACATTCAAAACGGATGAAGGTATGAAATTTACAGTTCATTATGAAACTAGTAATGACCTGGATATTGATGATTCTAATTTCTATTGTTTCTAATAAATTAAACAGAGCAAGTTGTTGAGGGATTGGATAGGGCTGTGACGACAATGAAGAAAGGAGAGGTAGCATTGTTGAATGTTGCCCCAGAATACGGTTTTGGTTCATCAGAGTCGAAACAGGAATTGGCCACAGTCCCACCAAACTCGACTCTATGCTATGAAATTGAGCTCGTCTCCTTTGAGAAGGTAAGCTTGTTTCCTTTGAAATGGTATGCTGTATGTGCTACATTTTCGTTACTGGCTCCACTCAATATCCAACTTGTTTCTTCCTAATTCAGGAGAAGGAATCTTGGGATATGAGCACTCCTGAAAAAATTGAAGCTGCTGGTAAGAAGAAAGAAGAAGGAAATGGGTTATTCAAGGCTGGGAAATATTCCAGAGCCTCCAAGAGATACGAAAAGGTCCATATTTGAAACAATGGTTTCCTTGTTCCAACCATAGTACTGTAAGCCTATTTTGCAGCTGCTCAAACTCGCTTTCTTTCCCTGCAGGCTGCTAAGTTTATCGAATACGATACCTCCTTCACCGAAGACGAGAAGAAACAGTCCAAAGCTCTGAAAGTGAGTTGCAACTTGAACAACGCTGCTTGCAAGCTGAAAACAAAAGACTACAAGGAAGCCCAGAAGCTCTGCACCAAGGTTCGAAAAACACGCCCTTACCCTCTCAAGAGGGCTTCTTAAGTTTGTATGGATTGAATATTTCTGAGGTTACTTACACGAAGTTGCTTGTAACAGGTGCTGGAACTTGAGAGCACAAACGTGAAAGCACTATACAGAAGAGCTCAAGCTTATATGAACGTGGCTGACTTGGACCTGGCTGAGTTAGACATCAAGAAGGCTCTTGAAATAGACCCGGACAACAGGTGATCTCACAATCCCATTGTTCCAACACTTGATTCATTATTTCATTCTAGCAGAAAAGAATCCTAACTCAGTCGAAATCCTCCATCTCCAATAGGGATGTGAAACTCGAATACAAAGTTCTCAAGGAGAAAATAAAGGAATTCAACAAGAAAGACGCCAAATTCTACGGCAACATGTTCGCCAAGCTGACTAAGAATACGGCGGCGAAGGAGGCTACTGAGCCCATGACCATCGACAGCAAGGCTTAAGCTTTGTTTCACCAGTTTTTTTATTTGATGACATTTCTTCCCTTTTAACTTCGAATTTTTTTCTTATTGTAAAAGGAGTTGTGTTGAGTTACTAAACTTTTCGTGCTTTGTATTTGTGGTCTTAGTTTATTCTGAATTGAAGGGCTTTTTCTTTCTCCAGTTTTATAATTATGAATTTATGAGGAATTAACAATTAAAAAAAATTAATAATTGAAAATACATGATATGATATGATGACCAAGGATTTTAGGTAGTTTATTTTTGTCAAATTTACCCTTAATGATTGATTGAACACGTTTTGAGATTAATTAATTAGTGCAACAATCGAAATAGAACGAGAAAAATGTTATAACGACATTTAATTTGCAAATGCTTAAGGAAAAAAAATTACTTTAATTTTGAACGGTCGGGAGTAACAAATAACGAGATTTAACAATCACTAAATAATTAGTGGTTATTTGACGGCTGCATATAAAGTAAAACTGCAACTGTCCCAAGTTTCCAATAAAAATATAATTGTACAGCATTTGTCAATTACTTACTACATTAAAGAATGGGAGATATCGGGTATCATCATAAAGTACATAAATGACTCAACTATTCAGTTCAGCTTCTATCTATCTTACACACTATCCTCTCATCACACCAATTTTCAAACCACATCAAAATTAAATCTTTCATCTTGCATGTACAAGTTCCTCCACACCAACAACAATCCATAATATATCTGGTATGCAATTGTGCAAATATCGTGATGAAACATTTGTACGTCGAAACACACAGCTTCAGAGAGACGTTAGTTATCATCACAAGCACAAACAATCCCATGTGCAAAAGAATTTGCCGAAAAGACTCAAATTAGCTCACTTGTTCTCCGATCAAGTCGAGACCGACGACAAGGAAAGTGATTCCTTGAAACAGAAGGAAATAGAAGTGTATTCCTTGGGCCGACATCAAGCTTCTCACCGAGGCAGTCAACAGGATTAATGCAAGTGCGAGTTCCTTCCTATAAAGACGATTTCTCTTCACCTTCCCAACTTTCTTGGTCATCTCTAGCTTGTTCAGCTCAGCTAGACCCGATTCCGAGGAGGATCTGTGGAGGGGGGCAGATTCGTTTTCCATGGAGACAAGGTCCGCTTCCGATGATCTGCCTAATTTCTTGGTGACTATCCACTCGTATGAACTTCCCAACTGAAAGAGCCCTGATATCATAGCGTTGAATTTAGTGACGGACATGGTGTTCTCGAATAGAAGGTATGGCACGATGAATGGGAATGATTGCGGTGATGGGAGGATGTTTAGTATGGAGACGAGTCCGGGGATGTAACAGACGACCCAAGCTGGAAGCTGAGCTTCGGGCAGGAACATGGTTAATGGGAGGATAATGCAGAATAGCGTGAATGAGTAGAAGGGTAGGATAAGCTTCCGGAGGAGGAAGAAGAGGAAGATCAGGTTCACTTTCTTGAGTAAGCTCACCTGAAATGTTGGACAGTAAACAATTTATCAAAGGAGATGATGTTATTTTTTAGGATCCAAGATAATTTATCACACCTTTCCAAATATGATTAGATATTTTAATACTCCCTCCGTCCCACTCAAGATGACCCATTTCTTTTGGGCACGCAGACCAATAAAGTCTCATTTTTACATACTCAATACATATCTCTCCTAAAAAAATTGTTATAAAAGAAAATGAGTCATCTTGTTGGGACGGACGAAAATGGCAAAATGAGTCATCTTGAATGGGACGGAGGGAGTACTTGTGAAGAAAGATAAATTATCTATAAACCGTATCAAAAGAAGACCAAAGGGATAGCCTTTGAGGAATAGTTCAACCACTTAAGAGTAAATTGAAGTTCAATTATGCGTCCTCTTATACTAGATCTTTCAAGTTAAACTGTATGTAAGACGAGGGAGGATAGAATAAAAACCTTGGATTGCAGAATGTCCCAGAAACACAAACGGAATAATTGCATGGGTCCTGAATGCCAACGATGTTGCTGTTTCTTGTATGCTTCATAGGACTCAGGAAGTTCACACAGGCACTGCAGGAAAATGATCACTCACAATCACAAAATGCTAATAGTGCTAAAGAGGACAATTAATAATTCAAGTGAATTTAGACAAACCTTAACGTCGTTTAGATAAATGAATTTCCATCCGCACAAGTGGGCTCGAACAGCAATATCCATGTCTTCAACAGTTGTCCTGTCTAACCAGCCACCACAGTCCTCTAGGGCTTTGATTCTCCAAACACCAGCAGTGCCATTAAAACCAAAAAAGTTAATGAACCACCCGTTGACCTGTTGCTCTACCTCAAAATGGAAGGCCAGATTTATGTACTGTAGTCTTGTAAGCAGATTCTCTTCCTTGTTGACAAAAGACCACCTGGTTTGCACTAACGCAAGGTCGTCTTTTCCCTTCATGATACATAACTAATGAGTACTCACTTAACATTATCTTTCTAGAACCTACTTTTATCAAAGAAGTCTCTGCTGCTTCATTAATGCCCCACATGTTGGGGAAACACATCATAGAGGAGAGCATAAGTAGGTTATCTAGAAGGTCAGAATTTCAAAGATGTTTTTTTAATGGATGGCTTCACTGTTCTTCATTACCTAATACTTTTGCATACTTCCTGTGGTGGATACGCTTTGAAGATCAAATGATTTTATGTTTGAGGAGCAGCCTGGGTGATAACAAGGAATTTGCACAACGCCACTCTCTGGTTACCCCATAAATCATGGTTCATTTTATAACAGCATTACGTAGCTCTTAATAAGATATATGCAATTATCATGTTATTTGTAGAATTTTCTAAAATTTTCCAAGCCAGATTTATTTCTCAATTCATTTAACATGAGGCACAAGATTACCTGGAAGTGTGGAATAGTTTTTTTCAGAAAATCTGGAGCAGGCTGAAAATCCGCATCAAAGATGGCAACAAACTCATAATTTTTCACATAATCACAACTCATTGCAGATCTAAGATTCCCTGCTTTGTAGCCTGTACGAATGAGACGATGTCTATAAATTATGTGCACGCCTCTTTGTTGCCATTTCTGTACTTCCGCCCTAATAAGGTTTTGAACATCTGTATCATCAGAATCATCTAATACCTGTACAAGCATTCTCTCCTTAGGCCAATCCTGGACACATACAGCTCCAATGGATTGTTGGTATACCTGCATAGCACCAGCAGAATAATACTAAGAAGTGCCAAAATTTACCACGTGTGTATGAAAATGGGATCCAATATTTAGATGTGACTGCAACTTCATTAACAAGCCTGATGAGTCAAAATACATAAGTATATCAAGAAACACATTTCTCATGATGCAGAGTTAACTTGCTCGTGAGCAAATTATTCTATCAGTTGCTTCTGATTTAGGTACTATTATCCACAGGGCATGCTTCTTATATATGTGCCTTGTAAGAAAGTACAAATATCTCCTAAACTAGCATCCCCAGATACAAATAAAACACCTTTTCCACTAACAGACACATTCCTTAAGCATAAGATAAGAACATCTAATAAGTTATTAAACAGTATTTATTTCGGAAAGTGTAACTGTAATACTAATTAACAACACGACTAAGTTATCGGTAAGGATATGAAACCTACATGTTCTTACCTCCCTCTCATTGCACATCGGGATCTGCACCAGCACCATAGGATATCTATCCAAGTCTGCGCTCTCCTTCTCATCTTCTTCGTCATAATCCGTCTCTGCTACAGGTTTCAATCCTCTAATCTTAATGTAAAGACAACCGAGAACCAAAACGAATCTATCCAGAGACTGTATCAAGAACAACACGATGCACACATTCGTCAAGTTCTGCAGCAGAGGCGCCAAATAATCCGCCCTAATTTTCAACCACTTCGCGTAAACATACTCCACCGAATCCTCGACTTCAGATTCCAATCTCGGAGGACTGAAATGCCATCCTTTGAAGTACGCAACCAGCTCAAATACCAGTAGTAAAACGCTCAACACCAGGAATACCTTGATGATCTTATAAAGCTTAGATTCCGCCCGATGCGCCGCCGGCGCGGTGGCGATCCGCCGATTCGCCGTCCGCACGAGCGTTACGAGACCATTCGTGACGAAAGCGAACGAATACGCGATTTTGTGCAGCTTGATGAGGTAAATCCAGGACAGCTGCCGCGCGCTTCGCGAGCGGTCCTTCGCGGCCGCCGCCGCCGCCGTGGCCGGCGAATCGGGGCTGTTGATGTCTAGCGTCAAGAATCTGAAGTCTCCGGCGGTGGATGAAGACACCAAATGCTCGTCGGCGGCGTCCTTGGCGCGTTGCTTGTTCCACCATTCCTGGAACTCGTAGTTCGGTTGACGAGACATTTAGATACAGCGCGCGCGTACGTATAGGTCGGCAGCTGATAGATGAAGATCTGTGCGTGGATTGTATCAATGGCGAATCATCGCACGCACTGTGTGAGGTGTGTGTGATCCGGAGAGTGTGGAAGAAGAGAGAGAGAGAAGCAGAGCTAAATTTAACCAAGTTGAAAAACAAAAGAGAAAAGATTTTGCGTTTTCCTTTTCCTCCTCTCATTTTATCTGTGGACTATTTTTAAATCTGAAAATGGGCTTAAGCTATTCGAGGCCCATAACAAAAACAATATTCCATAGCCCAATATCATATTTACAGGCCCATAATAGAGATATAATTCCATTCAATTATTAATACTTTTAAATTGGGCTACTCTTTTTTTAATTTTCAAAATTAATAAATTTGTGAATTGTTTATCTTTATTTTAGATGGGTCCAAATCTAATACTTAAAATGACGTTTTTGCCCATGGTCCAATACTAGTTTCCAAATACATTGAACTAGAAACATATGTCACTCGTGTCATTGTTATCTACAGAGTTAGAAAGTAGATTCTTTTGCGGATTTTTGGCGGCACTTCTTTTCTTTTATTAGCTATAATTTTAGATCAATTAACAAAATTTAACAAAATCACGTTTCTTTTGTTTTATCTTCATTCTAGGCTTTGGAACCACCCTTTTTCCATTGGAAAAAGTAATACAAATGCGTGTGTTTAATAATAAATTAGTTATTCTTAACAGTGAATATATCAAATTTAAATCCCACTAATAGATTACGGTTTAGTTTAAGTATTCATTTTTAAAAATGAAAGAGATGGAATAAACACAGAGTTGTATGAAGGATAACAATTTAGAATCGGGATTTTTGAAATACCTGGTCCTGGCTCAAGTCTTTAATTTTTCGGGATCAAAATCGAAATCAGAATTTGAATTTTGGAAAATTTTGAGACTCGAGAGTCTTAAATTTTGATCGAAACTTCCAATTTTTCCAAATCAATTTCAACACCAAAATTAAAGGTATATTTAATCTAATTTAAGTTACAAATTTAATTTTATAAATTCAGTTTTTGGTCTCGTTCAAAAAAATTGAGACTATTCAGAAAAATTGTATCGGAAACTAAGATTTAAAAAAAATCCATTTTGGAACTCGGAATTTATGAACAAGATCAAATCGGGACCATAAAATTAATGAGTTTTATGACTGAAACTTCGGAACGAGTACCTGATTCTCAGAGCATTACCGTGAAATGTAATTTAATTGATGAAGTGACCATTAAATATTTTTTAGATACCTTAATCACTACAACAAAACTCGACACTTGAATGTTACTATTATGGGTGTCACAAAATTTTAAATGCATGTCACTAAAATTATTAGTAAGATTTAATAGTGTAACTAATTTTGTGCAGTGACACTTTCAAATACATGTCACAAATTATCATTTAATAATTACACATTTAAATGTTACTAAAAATTTTAGTGACATGCAATAAAATTTTGTAACATCCATAATAATTACACCCAAGTGTAACTATTGAGGGTTTTGTTGTAGGAATAGAAACGTTGCATCTGTATACATGTGTTTTATATTTTTCTTGAAAATAAAGGGTTGATTTAACATTCTCTTATCACTTTACATATGTTTGAAATTTTTGAATGTGATTATCAAAGTTACATATCTGGAAAAATTGTATGCTACGATTCAAGAAACAACAAATCTTGTCTCATCAAATTAGGTTAAATATATATAATTTCCAATGTGAGAAAGAAACTTTGCAATTGCTTTGTAAAACATAAACGTGAGGGCCATTATTCCTAAATTGTTTGTGTATGGTGAGAACGTGAAAAAATGATTACTTTTTTTCCCACTTTTACTTTTTTTTATATAATTATATATGTACATAGGATTAAGAGTTTGTCTACAATTTAAATAATTCAAAATTAAATATATTGGCTGGATCCAGATTTAGCTCGTTATATTAATATTTTTCGAAGTTTGACTTTATTTATAGAATTATTTAATAAATACTTAATGTTCATATATTTAAATATTAATATATCCATAATGTATTTATCACTTATTACTAGTTTTTGATTAGTAATAAAAAAACAAAATTATCATAATATCTAAATTTCTAGTTTAGGTACAACAATAATCAAATAGTAATATATCCCAATTCCATAATATATGACCTTAATTGTATTTATCTGTACATTTTTTTTTTGAATTTCATGAACTGTTGCCGCACTTTTTTAAAGCATTATGAGATTAATTATTAATTAATAAACTTTAAATCCAACTTAATACAAAGATTATTATAAATTAGTTTCTGCCGACATTAATTTGTCATGTAGGTTGATTAAAAAATGCTAATCTGACAATAACTCCTTTGCTGTTCCATAATCATTATGGTAATTAATTAATAAATATTTGAATATTTATTTTCTATTCGTTTGTACTTAAGAAGTTTTTATCCAATTATAATGTATGATACCTATTTTTAATATATGATATTATTTTTAATTGAATTTTAAAAATAGTGTGTGTGTGTGTATATATTTATTTAAATCTCAAATTTTGGTTATTGGATTGTGGACTATAACAACTTGGTACCATTTTTTGTACTATACAATCTTTATTTTTCTTTTTTCCCTTTTATTGTTATGTACTAATTAATAACTTTATAGATGTTGCAATTTAATGATGATTGAATGAGTTTAATGATTTAGTACGAATTGGTTTCATTAGCCATTCATTACTCTAAACAGTTGCAATAAATTCAACTAATTGGTCATTATAATTTATATATACAGATATTTTTTCAATTTAGTATATTTCTTGATTATTAAGATTCTTGAAAATGTGAAATTAGAGAAGGTTTCTTAGACAAGAAGGGAAGAACAAAGGCCAAATGGTAATTACAATAAGAATATAAAATAATTGCACATTTCCTAGCATGATTGTGTATTATTTACTATTTTTAGGAGACAAGTCTATAATCAACCAAAACCCTTTTTCCAAATAATATTATTATATTATCATGTTATAATAATAATATTATTTTTGACGTTTATATGCAAAAGAGATCATTTTTAAAGAATCTTTCATATAATTAACTCTCTGTCATCAATAATGGAACTCTCACCTAATAAAAATAACTAAAGGCTGCAAACCCAGAAATCTTTTGTGAAATCTTTGATTATTATTATTATTTTACACTAACCACCTCCAATCATATCATTAATTTATCTTTCATGAGCATCTTTTCACACCCCAAATTAAAAAATTATAAAAATTAACCCACACTACTTAACCTTTTCGTTTTTTCCCCTCAATTAGTCATTAAATTTGGGTAATAAAAAATAACAAAAATTAAATCATTAAAAAGTCACATTCTCTACTATTTTTACAACTTTCACAATATTTTATACAATTATATTAATAATTTGTATCACGAAAAAAAATGTCATACTTATTGAGAATTTAGGATGAAATAAATATTTTATTATAATCCAAATTTTTTTCTTTTAATCCCCGATTCATTTTAGGTAAAATGAAACCTTCACTTTATAAATATAATTTAATTAAATATAAGATAATAAAACTACTTTTTTAAATTCTTGTGAATCAAACTAAATAGCAAAGTTGTGAACTGAAGTAATAAGTATTACATACTTTATTGGATGTAAATATATAGGAACAAGGTGGAGGAAGCTTCTTTAATTGGTGGTTAATTTGTAAGAATTTTTGCAGGGCCCTCTTCCTATAGATGTGCAAGTTATTATGATTGATTCCAACCAAAGATTAATTGGTGCCATTATTATTTGTATTAAGAATTTAAAAGATATAGAAAAAAAAAAAAAAAACTCCTTGACAGCTGGTTACAACATAAGTAACAATCATAACCACCCAAAAAAATATAAATTACTGTACAATTTGACCCAATTATGCCATAAAACATTGCAAAATTCAAGATCATATCAAGTTGATTGATACACAAAGTACACCAAATCTAAACAAAAGTCAATTGATAAAGCAAAAGAAATTCCTCTCATCAACATATTATAAATAATACAAATAAAAATTGCAATAAACTTCTAATTTACTCCAAAATTAATACTATAATTGTAATGATAATTACATCCTATATATTACAAATTTTGCAAATTTTGGGTGCAGTGAACCAAGACTTGCACCACATAAAGAAAAAAAAGGCAAAGTGAAGTACTGCTAAATAACATGGAGAATAACAGAATTACATAAATTTTGTAAACAATAATAATAATAATAATAACAGAAACCCCCAAAAAAGAAATGAAAAAGATTCTTGGATTGGTTGTAAGAATTGATTAAAAAATCATTCTCAGTTTATATACAGCAGAGCCTTCTTTTCTGGAATCATGACCTGTCATAGCTCAACTTTCATGTTTGAGGCTTGATTTTGAGCTGCAAATTATTAAAAAAAAATAAACTAAAATAAATGAAATTTGATACACAGTAAAAAATATTAACTGCCGCGGTAAATCTGATTAATTACCTGGGAAGTTAGCAGAGTTTTGGATAAACCCCATTTGAACTATGCTGTGCAGATCATCTTCACTGAATACTGGAAACTGCTTAGGCATCAGAGAATAAAATTTAATTTACTCAGTTAAAAAGAAAAATGAATATTTTTGTTTTATTTTATAATGGGTAATTTTTATACTTTAACCCTATTATTTTACCTGAGGTAAATTATGGTGGAATCCATCAACAGTTCCTAAGTCAGCATCTAGAGGGAGAGGGTCCACGGGGGCGCTTGAGATGCTTGTACCGTGCTGCTGCGGCAGTTGTACATTCTGGGGATGGTAAAATGGTGCTGGTGCAGAGGAATCCAAAGGGTTGTACATTGTGCTTTGCTGAAACATCTGCGAATCAAAATTGGACCCATCAAATCTTTTTCTTTTTTTCTTTAATTTCAAGAAAATCTTTAATTAATTCGAAGAGCTCACTTCTTTGGAGAGAAGGCTTTCCATGTTGAAATCAAGAGATGGGTTCACCGATGACAACTTCATCGATAAAAACTGCACAAACATTAAAGAAATTAACAAAACACAAAAATAAAAATAAGAATAAAAATAGTATCTTGTTATGACAGCGACAGCTTCTGAAGTTAAGGTTGTCTGAATTAGTAAATTTAGGTTTATTTACCTCGACTTGACGCTGCAATGACTGCACGTAGTTTATGATTTCATCAAGCATCAGTGCTTTTCCAGTCACCTGCATTCAATATAACATAGAAAGGTTATTTTTATTTTATTTTTACTTTTTTACCGCGCCTCGGGTAAATAAATAAATTTACCCACCTTATTGCAACCTGGTACGAGATCTTGGAGGAGTTTCATTCTCTCACTGATTTTCTCTCTTCGGACCTAATTAAATTTAAACCCATCATCATCAGTCAACGATCAAGAAAGGAGACTATGGTAAAATTTTCGAGAGCGAGGTAAAAAAGAAAAGGTGAAAATTTGGGTTTTTTACCCTTTCGGCTAAGCTATGGCTGTCAGTGGCTTGGCCCCTTCTTGCTCGGACATGAATGTAATCCTTCAACGGCTCCGGCGGCTTTTGATTTTTGTCGTTTTCTTCTTCCTCGTTTGCCTTCGATCGCTTCGAGTTGCTGTCGTCGTCTCCTTCACCTCCCTAGAAAGTAAACTTCATTATATTACAGTGGTAATTTTATTAAATACTATGATTTGTAACGTAAAAAGAAAGGTAAAAAATAGTTACCTTAGGTAAATTGGCCTTGTTTTTACCTCTGGAGAGGGGCTTCCTCTTTCGAGAGTTCATGGAAGGGGTTTCGCCGCTGGGGATCTGCTCGGAGACGGAGGATTCCTCGTTGGAATTGGCGCCGGAGCTGCCGAATTTCTTGTCGGAACTTCTATTCCGCGGCGGTGGCGGCGGGGATCCGTTCTGCTTCAGCGCGGGGCTGCTGGCGACTCGGTGCAGACTCGCCGGCGGCGGAGCGGTGGCCGGAGGGAGATTCTGCGACGTCCTGCCGTTGAAGCTCCGGCTCCCGAAGCAAGAGAATTTCGCCGCCCGCTCCGCGAAGCCCGGATCGGTGGAGATCGAGGGCAGCGGGGCCAGGGCGGCATTGGGGAGGGTAATCTGATCGAGAATTGGGGCTTCGCGGGCGCCGAGCTTGCCGATGAGGTGGCGGAGGGAGTAGGGGTCGGCGGTGGAGGAGGTCCAATTGGAGTCGAAATGGGAGAAGTGAGGATGATCCATGGTGGAATGAGGGAGGAAGAGAGAATGATCGGAGCTAGACGACGTCCATGGAAGTGGCGGTGAGGTTTTCTGCAAGTGGAGTGGTTGAGGTGGTGGAATTCCACCCTTCATAAAGTACTCTTTATCCATTTTTCAAGATTCTTACACCCCACAACAATATATATACTTTTTTATCTTTTTTTTGTCAATAAAAAAGAAAACTTTGTTGGGCTTGATTCAAAGTTTTTGCCTTTGTTTTCAAGAATGTGAATTGTGAAATGCTCTTCTTCTTCTCTTCTTTCTTCTGCTTCTGAAAGAGAAAGAGAGAGGGAAGGGGAAAGGGGGAAGGGAAATGTAGGGTGGAGAAGAAGTTATATAGCAGAAATGGGAAAAGATTTATTTTGACCTTTTCTATATTATAATGCAAAAGCACATACACAACACACACACACACAAGCTCATTAAAACTTTATAAAATAGGAGTATAAACTATATTGTTTATGTATATATGTGTTTTGCTTATTTAAATTAAATGAAAAAATTGAGTGTATGAAGTGCCGGGCCTTGAACGTTAAATCACCAAACCCCCTTCACCACTTTCTTGAAATCACCACTTTACAATATGGCATTCAAAAAAATTGCAATTCTAATGTAAATTTAGGATACAATTTTTTAGTTAATATATATATATATATATGTGTGTGTGAGTTAGTAAATTGTCTGGTTTAATTAGCAATTGATGTGAGTTTGATCTTTGGTTATGTGTTTTTTATTTTGAATTTTATTTGGGATTCCAAAATTAATTTTTTATATTTTATTTATCACTAGCAGATCCACTTTTATTATTATTTCACTCCGAATTCTATTTTTAGGTGTGGGGATCACAAATGTTACACTAGCTTCGTCTTTTAAGGACTTATACTTTTCTTTTTATTTGACACTTTATGATTTTATTTGAAAAAAGGTTTTCTTTCCCAACGATTGCTAGCTTTTGTCTTCTTATTTTCAGGGTGAAATTCAATAATTGGATTTGCAGCACACTTTATGTTTTTTCTATATTAAATTAAATAAAATCTCTTTAAAAAGCTAAATGAAATATATATGGAAAATAATTACTCCATCTTTATAAAATGAAATAAATAAATATATGTTGTGAATCTTGTATTACGAGTGCAATTTGGGCCTTATGCAAACCTTGCAGCATAATAATTTAAAAGTTAAAAAAGAAAAAGAAAGTTTTGATAATACATGTAACTAACTTGTACTGTTCTTTGAGGAAATAGTAAGTTCCATGATATCATGATTGATGCCATGCTTACGTTATGTGGTTATTAATCAAGTTTAGTAGTAACAATTAATTTGTATATATTTTTATTGAGTTGGACTTGTTTGTAGGTATGAATACATTGTAATTTATGAAGCAAGTGAACAATGGGATAAATACAGTTATTACTTACTACATTATTAATTATTTTCACCAATGGATGCTTGACAATAAAGGTAATAGTTTCAAAATCAACCCGTTTGGTAGAGTAAAATTAGGGGTGTTTATTAGGATATAGAGTTTTCAGTATTATCTGAAATGACTCGATACTTAATTGAGTTTGTGTATCCTAATATATGAAGTTCGAGATTTTGAAAGGGATTCGAGATTGAGATTTCATAAATTTTGGATTCTAATAATACTTGATACTCGTGTTTTAGTTATTCTTCATTGTTATCGTGTAATTACATATCATTAAAAAGAGCTAATATCAGCAATCTCTAAGAGTAAGAAATCAATGAGTCTAAAGAGCATAGGTGGTTAGAAAGATACAGTCAGAAGTCTCTTAGTTATAGAAAAAGGTTTGACGCGCCCAACAGTCTCTGAATTTATAAAACTGCGGAGGCCGTAACTTTTGAATAATTACTAATACTCAAACATCTTACTCAATAATTTTCAAGTCAAGTACAATCACTCGAAATTTTAATTCGAAATCGAAGTTGATTCAAACAAAATAAATACCCTTAATTAAAATTTTAACTTAAATAAACACCCTTAAGTTTCCACGTTTCAGCAAAGGCAAAATTGAAAGTCGAACTTTATTTTTGAAGTTTGGAGAATACTAGATTTCTTATACTTTTTTCATTACTATAAAGAGAGTGATAATTTTTAAAATTAATAGTGGTATTTAATATTCCAAGAAATGGAAGAAACTGGCCCTGCAGAAATTGGGCCTCGAAATCCACAAAAAATCGCAGCTTTTGATACGGCTTCAGCCCACTAATTCAGTATATTTATATTTTTCAATGATTGGAGTCAACAGAGGCTGTCCCTTTGGATTAAAGTCAAAGCTGCTTAAACTATTAATTAGGCACTTATTAATTTACCACTATTACCGAATAAAATAAAAATAAATAAATTATTAATAGAGATTAATTCATTAGGAGGAAGGAGGAAGGGGAAAACGTTAACGTGTTAGAGCAAGTCAATGATTGCAATAAATTCTTACCTGTGTCCGCCTAAATCGGGTTTTGTCCGATTCCCATCCTTAAAGTAATTAACGATTTTACTTCATTCTATTATTCTTTTTTTTTCTTTTACTAAATTATACGTCGTGACGGTGCCTCCTTAAATGTGTGGACAATATATATATATATATATGTAATCCATCGAAAATTGACGAAAATTATTTATATTATAATTTATGAATATAAGATTTTAAATATATATTTCCTCTGTCTCAAAATGCGGCCACTAAAAATCCGGCACAAAAATTAAGAAAGTAAAATTTTGTGTGTAAAAAAAAGTGACCACTTTTAATGGGACATCCAAAAAGAAAACGTGGCCACATTTAGGGGGACGGAGGGAGTGCTATATAAATATAGTAGAATCTGGTTAGAATTAAGATTTTGATAATAATAATAAATATATACCATTATTTTGATATATTACATATGATATCTTATTGAATAATATGATAATGTATTAATATTTGTTAATTAATGTATTATAATTTTAATGGCATCTCATAATATAATTTAATACTTAAAAATTAACCATAGAAACCATAGTTAGAGGAAAACGCCAACCTATATGCACGCGAATGATGTGACATGTCTCATAAATAAATATTAAAAGTTTAATAAAAATTATTAATTTTAATTTACGATTAAGATTTATTGATTAGAATATAGTTTAATATTACTCAATATAAAATAAAAATAAAATTTATAGTGGCTGGTATGCTGATGTGACATTGACACATCAACAATGAACACGTTAAGTTATGCATGCGGCATAGAAATGAGCGGTTCTCTATAGCCTTTTACTTTAATGATTATTGCACATAGGTCAAATTGCATGTAAGTATGCAATATATATATTTGCTTCTGTGGCATGTACAGTATGTCATATGCTAGCAATTCAGTCTAAATAAATACATGTCAGATTATATTATTGGGAAATTGTATATGTTGATTAATATTATTCACCCAATAACATCTCAATATTATTATTGAATTTCGCACGTATATCGAGTTAGGGACATACAAAATATTGGTTATTTGTCGTAAAATTTTCAATAATTTTTTCTATGACTTTTTTTATTTAGTTAATAAATATATAAAAGCAAAAAAGAAAATCTTACGATTTTTCAAATCTGCAATTAACATAAAAATTATGTTTTTTATTTTTCTATAACGATCTATTTTTCGACCAAGTTTAAGTTATTAAAAAATATAAAGTAGATAATATATTACTCTCTCTGTCCCAACTAGCTTGAGTCGTATTTTTTTTTTGCCGTCTCAACTAGCTTGAGTCATTTCCTTTTTAGGAAATCTTTATTACACACACAAATTTAAATAATATATAAATCTATCATTACTTTATACTTTAAACATACACTCAACATAAACTCGTTAACTCCTTAATTCTCGTACCGAAAAGAAGTGCCCCAAGCTAGTTGGAACGGAGGGAGTATATTTTTTGTAAGAGAGCACTGCTTACGCATGAGTTAGCAGTGATGATGAGGGCAATCATGCATGCAACACTGTTTTGTCTATCTAGTGATATGGTATGCTAATTAAGACAATTATGACTTAGTTAGTTAGGTCAAATGAATTACTAATCATGCTTCTTTCTTAAGTGTTCATGCTATTTGTAGCTATATACATGTTGGGATATTTTATATGTTTTGATTAGGTTCCAAAACATTGATTGTGTAGTGCAGGCAACTGAAGGCCTCCCCCACTGAAAGCCTTGACATTGCCACTGAAGGTGTGCTACTAAAGGTTGGCTACTGAAATGATGGCCACTGAATGATATGCCACTGAAGGAATTTAAAGGCCACTGAAGGTACTCACTGAAGGGCCAATTCACTGAAGTTCCTAATCTGAAGTCTCCACTCACCAGAAACGACAAAACACTCCAACGGGAAGATTTCAAATTAAAGTTCTCTCTCAACGGTCATATTTTATGAGAGAACTATAAATACTTCTCACACTTCAAAGGCTGAAAATAACAACACATACCGGTTACCCATTCATCTTCAACTCTCTATCGCTATTCTGCTCTCAAGCCTTCAGGCTCACACTCAAGAACACTCTAGCTTTCAGTATTCATATACTAAGTGTTCTACTTAGCGATACAACTCTGTAACCGAAGAATAGTCTTAGCTTAGATTAAGTTCGAAGCTAGAAGTGATCAAATATATTGTATATCTAACCCACTGTGGTTAATCACTTTAAGATTATTATTTCTCCATTAATTTGGAAACCCTCGACTAACCTCGAGACTCGTGGACGTAGGAGTTTTTATCTCCGAACCACGCAAACCAAACTCCGTGTTGTTTCATTTGCTTTCAGTATTTATTCTTCTTGATCTCTCTTTAACTGAAAGTTTGATTTTGATTGAGTTTTATAAAAACGAGTTTACCACCAAATTCCGCGTTTCAAATCTTTATTCACTCGTTTCGGGACCAACAATACAACAATACCCATAATTTTGGGACACAAATTATTTTATAAAAATAAATACTTGATATACTCAACTCACTCCCCAACAAATATAAAAATAATTAGGCAATTTTCACCAAGAAAACGTATAGATTATGTCATATGGGACATTAATTATATTATATTATATATATATATATATATATATATTCCCAATTGGACCAAAACATTAATAAAGCCCTATTAATATACAATATACTGATCATATCATATTATCCTACTAAAAAGGCAATCATTATTATTATTATTATTATTATATTTTTTTAGAAAATGATTTCTTGACATGATCTTTCTAAAACAATAATCATAAAAAATTAAATATGATAATGAATAGATAAAGAAATATGTATTAGTATAAAAAATGAAACAGTAGCAACAGTGAAGGTGTAAGAGCTTAATTTGAAATTTTGTTTTCATGCAAAGAACATTTAAACTAGGGATGGGCTTCCCAAATAGATACTCCATCCTTCCCAACTAGCTTGGGTTATATTTTTTTTTGAGTTATCCCAACTAGCTTGAGTCATTTTCTTTTTAGAAAATCTTTATTACACACACAAATTTAAATAATATATATTTCTATCATCACTTTATACTTAAAACATACACTTAACATACACTCCTTAACTCCTTAATTCCCGTGTCGAAAAGAAGTGCCCCAAGCTAATTGGGACAGAGGGAGTATATGCTAGTACTCTCTCCGTCCCAACTAGCGTGGAGCACTTCTTTTCGGAGTGTAAAGTGATGATAGAAATATATATTATTTAAATTTGTGTGTAATAAAGTTGTCCTAAAAAGAAAATGACTCAAGTTAGTTGGAACGACCCGAACAGAAATACGAGTCAAGCTAGTTGTGACGGAATTATGTATTAACTTTTGAAGGTAGTTCAATTTTATTAATTATTCCAATTTGTCACAGATTCCTTACCCCTAGTCATATGTACAATCATGACAGGTATATGTTAATATAAATTGAGGGAAAATGATTTAGGTCAGAAAATATTAATGATGCATACGGCTATATTTGGATTTATTTTTCCCCAATCATTGCTGTGCAATATTGTTTTTTCGTACATACTACATAGACATGAAAATCATGATTATTTCATTTCATATTTATATTCTTTAAAAAATTTAATAAACATTACCCTAATATAATTAAATAATAAATTAACATTATTTTTCTTACATACCACCTAGTGCATTGTGTCACACGTATATTATACTCCTTTTTTCACATCTATTTATTACTCCTATATTATAATTATATATGCGAGTTTATTTTACTATAAAAATTATGCAAAAGGGTCTGTTAATTTTTAGTTTATTTCAAACTTATAGTTATGTTCTGCTTGTTCTGTAAATCAGTGACATCATTTAATAAAATTATTCAACACTTAACAAAAAAATAAAATTATAACAAAATTTTCTTTTATGCTATAGACAAAATAGTTATAATTAATTTGAATTTATTACAAATAGGTCGCAAAATGAAAGTGACTGTGAAGCTACACAGTAAGCAAGAAGACAAAATATATGCAGTGTGTTAACTTTTGATTCATTCTAATCATAAATTAATCTATAGTGTCCCCTTTTCTTATGTCACATTAAAGTAAATTATGTCTAGATCAAATAATATATACTAATACGTTTTTAATTTTATTATACATAATTTTTTAGTGCCATTCATAGTCATTTTTCAGATGTGGAGTGACCTAACATCAAATTAAGATTTTGGATTTTCCTATAAAATTAAATGTAAGGTTCATGTCTTGTCATTAAAATCTTCATCAAGATTTTTGACAATTATGCATTGCAGTAGATAGTGAAACATTCATTGAATCTTATGATTAGTTAAATTTAATTTATGTATTCAGGCACAGTACTCAATAAATTTCATATTTTTATTATATTTTCTTAAATTCAATAATTTGCATGTATATAATATATAGTATTACATTAAGAGACACCAATAATAGTAGGATGACATGATCTTTCAATTAGAACACCTACTTAATTAGTGTAAATGAGATCTAAATTAATAATACTCCGTCCCATCATAAAAATGGTTTACACTGATCTGACACGAATTTTAATAATGCATATTAACTCTAGTAGGAATGTATAGTTAGTGGAGTTTGAGTCTCACTTGATATATTATTTTAAATTGGATTGTGTATAGCTAGTTGTGGAGTCTATTTACTATAAATAGAAAGTTTCAAATATAAATCATTTCGTGTACGTCCCAAAATAACAAAATCTAAACTAAGAGGGAGATCACCACACCAAAAACTCTATAAAAAAACACAAGAAAAAAAGGTATGAACAGTCCAAAACAGGTCGCAGAAGTTTTTTTATTTTTCAAATTTTGCTAAATAATGCAGATGGAATAATAAAATCAAGAAACAGTAGAAGACAATAAAAAAATACAACAATTATAGTTCCACAAACTACGATATGATCATAAGTTTAATTAATTTAAATTAAGTGTGACAGTGTCGTGTCTTTATACATGACCATATTAATTAAAGAGAAAGTACTACTAAAATTTTATTAAATTTCAGACAAAGTGAACAAAGTTTAATTAAGGTAATGATATTAATTATACGCTAATTAAAGACATTATGCATTATTATTATAAACGAACACCGTTAACGTCAAAACAAAAGTGTTGTTAGCCTAATGCTGAGCTGGTGAGTTTATTTAATGTCAAAAAATTAAAGCATAAAGTAATAATAATAATTATTATTATTAGCTTGCAATTTATATTGTTATAATATTTGTGAACTATTAACTTATTTTATTAGATGGTCGGTGCTAGTTCCTGGTTTTGTTCAAAACTAGGGGCGGTTGGAAAATACTAATATTAATACAAACTATTTTTAACTAAACTCTATCTCTTTTTTTAATTCTCTTACACAAATATATAAAGGAAAATTAGATGATTTTTTTTTACATTAATGGATTTTTAAAATGTTAAAATACTTTTAAAGCATCCTATTTCACTAAATTACACGTATCAAATAAATAAAGATATCTATATGTATAAATTCGAATATTGTAAAATACCACTATAAATGTATTTATACAATTAATATAAAATTCAATTTTTTTTAAATAAGGTTAACATTTAAAAATTAATTATAAGTTTTTGAAATATGACACAATTTTAAATGTATGATGCATATTTGAAATAGGCTTTATCCAATCACTAAAAATGGGCTTTATCATAATATGGATAATATTAATGGGCTTTCATATTAGATCTTTCACTGTAAATGGACAACATTAGTACATTAATTATGTTTCATTAGTCCATTATTACAAAGGGTCCAATCTAAGATTGAATTGAAATTGTATTTACAAGACAAAAAATAAAAATGCACCATATCCTTCCATTAAAGTTATTAGTATAAATTATAAACAATTGACTAGAAATGGCAGATACAACTAATAGTTTCTAACTTTCTTTTGGGCAATGAGTATATACAGCAACTTCAACATGTCAAGTACCATAACTCAACCTCTGAACAAATAAAGCTACTCACGAGCTATTTGAGGTTCAATTTAAAAAAATTTGTTCAGAACTCGACTCAATAGTAAACAAACAGGGTTCAAGGTTGATATTTTTATCGAGCCAAACTCGATCCTAACAATACTCTGCTCATTGAGTTCGTAAACATTTTTTACTTCATTTGCCTACAAGCCATTAATCAAGTTTATGTACAACCAAAATTTAAAATAACACATTTTTAAATAAAAATTATACAAGTTCAAGCTAAACTCCAACCCAAACTTAAACTGAAATAATATTATTTAAAAAAATAATATTATTAGTAACTACGTTAATAGAATTAGAGTCAAGTTCAAACTAACATTTAAAACGAGCTGAATTGGGGTATTTAAGAAGCACTAATCATAAATGCAACAAGAAACAATTTCACATTAAAAAATGCATTGCTAAAAAATTAGGGCCGGAAGTTCGGATCGGTTATTTCGGATAATTACTAACCGAACCGAAATTTTCGGTTAACCGATAACCGATAACCGCAATTTTCGGTTATCGGATAGTGTTTTTCGTAATTTTCGGTTATCGGTTATATCCGATAACCGATTGGATATAACCGAATAACCGAAATTTTAATTTAAAATTTATATATTTTATTTTTATAAATATATTTTATATTTTTAATAATTATTTTTATAGACATATTTTTTATTTCTAATAATTATTCCATATTTATTACAAAATTTTTTAAAAAAAATTAGTTGATATTAAATTTATTTAATTTTAATTTTAATTTTTTAATAAAAATATCGGTTATTTCGGATAAACGATTCAACTAACCGAACGGTTAGCGGTTAACCAAAATTCGTAATTCGGTTCGATTTTGGTTAGTGATTTTTGGAGAATTCGATTTCGGTTAACCGCAATTTTCGGTTCGGTTAACTGAACCGTACCCAACTTCCACCCCTACTAAAAATGGTGAGATAGTACTTTATTACAGCATTTTCTGGAAAAGCCATTTTAACCTTATCTCATTCTTTAAATTCTTTACATTATCCTTTGTACTAAGAGGGCCCCACTGTCTCTCTCTCTATAAAACACACATACTAATTGGTACGTGAATTACATGAGGGTTCAGTTTTTCTTTAATTATACATCACATCTCATCATAATCTAATCTTGTTTCAACCATGTATACCGACTCCATATGCCACGTCATCTTTTCTTTGGAACAAAATATGTCACGTCGACTTTTAATGTCCCCACATTCAAATTCAAATTCAATAATGTTACGTCCAACAGTAGATTTTTATATACTATTATTTGCTTTAGTACATTATCGAGTAGTACCACATTATGTCGACATTATGAGGTTAGAGTACTATATAGAAGAAGGAAAGTAATTAATAATTGATCATTTTAATCAGATGTAGTAAATATATAAGCAACCAAAATATATGAACTCAATTCGATAGAACTTCACTCGAATCTAATAGTTCGAAAAGTTTGTGAACGTATTTGAATATAATTTTAGCGATTTATAGTTCGTTAACGAATTTGTTTACAAACTTTAGAACTTGTCAATTTGATATAAAAAAAATACTTCATCCATTTGTGAAAAGTATATTATGAAGAAGTTGACACAAATTAAAGAAAAAAACATAAAATGTATTTTTAATGAAAAATGAGTTCCAAACAATATAATATTTATGTAAAGTTTAAAATATTGAAAATTTTGTAAGATCGTGCTTAAAAGGTTAGAAGCACACAATTAAATTAATGAAATTGAATTTTTATTTATCAAATTAAATTCGAGCCAAACTCAAGATATTAAACTTCAATTTGGTTTAGTTTGATTCCATCTTTTAACTGTAATAGTTTGCGTCAATAAATGAACCATGCACTATATCATTCTAGAATTTACAATGTCATCATATTGGTTTCTTTAAATAATAATAATAGTTGGTATCTATTGAAGTCGAGGATAAATTATTGAACAAAATAAATGTAATTTTAAATATTTGCATCTATAAATATCTGAATCCAACAAAAGCAATGAATCTCTGCCGCTCAAATTTCTGTAGCAGGAATTAAACTTAAAAAAAGAAAAATGGAAGACGAAATTTCAGATATATTTGGATAAAACATATATACCTTTGCATGTACGTGGCGAATAGCTTATTAACGCCGTCATATACACGGTGTGCATTTGCCGCATACACTGTCTACTTCTCCCAAGGATAATGCTAAATTAATTCATTACTCAAAATAACAACAAAATTTTGCTACTACATGACAAAATTTCTCAATCAAAATATATAATCACCCTCTCTCCACTAAAATGATTTACGTGTTTACATCTACCAAAATGATTTACGTTTTGTCATTTTAGAATGTCAACCAAAATAATTTACATTTAAAAACGAAAATAATTTACATCTGAAACTTTCATTTTATAGCACACATCAACTACACACGACTCAATTTATAAAAAATACTTTTAAGTATAAGCTAAACTCCACTATCACTCACAACCAATTTTTAAAAGTAGAAGCTTAACTCCCAATTTTTAAAAGTGGGAACTTAACTCCATTCGTTACGTACACTAATATTATATTAATATCTGTTTAATATCATCTTGTACGGGTAGCTGCGGGAATGATTGGACGTGTGCCGTCGCCGGCAGCGTTGAATCCAACGGCCCGGCACTCAACGGCGTAGCCGCGGTCCGGCGGAGGATTTGAAGAGAACGACGCAACGGTGTTCGTGGTGCGACGGTACGGACCGAGCCACTTGTTCTGCATGAAGCGGTGCTTCCTCCACGGCGGCAAATGCAGTCCCTTGCTTTTCAGCGACCGCTTCGCCGCGTCGCACGCCGCCTTCAGAATCTGCCGCAGATCGTCGATTCTGCCGACGAAAACCCTAGGCAGCGACTGCAGCAGCCGCTCGTAGGAGCTCGTCGGCCGCGCGATCTCGAACTCCGCCACGAAATCGAGATCGACGAAGTACCTCTCCGGCGACGGATCCGGTGTCAGAACGTCGATGAACTCGTAGCTCCCGGCGGTGATTCCGCCGGCGCCCGGCCACTTCGTCTTGCAAATCGCCGCATTGTAGCCGCAATTCCTCAGGTAAGCCATCACATTCCGCCGCAGAACCTGCTTCTCCGATCTCGCGGCGGAGCAGATCTGCAGCGCGGCCAGAACGTGAGCCGAAAGCACGTCCCTGAACTCATCGATACGATCCAGCACGATCGGCTTGACCGAATCAGCATTGTTGCAGCTCGAGTCGCAGATCGTCTGACCTGCGTCGCAATCCGAATCGCACCTCTCCGGCGACGATTCGTCGCCGCAAAAGCCGAATAGAAGGTCGGTGACGTCATCGTCCACGCCATGGGCGCTGTGCTCGCTGCCGCTGCTGACGTAACCCGGTTCGAACCGGTCCCAGCCGACAATCCTAGCCTTCACCCTATCATCCAAGGGGTCAGTCACTCTCTTCATTTTGGCTAAACCGTTCATTTTTGTTGAAAAGTATTTCCAGAAAGTTAAGTTTATGCAGCGGAAGAGCGAAGAGGCATTATAAAGGGGGAAAAGGTGGAGAATTTAGTTGGAATATTCGGATGAAACTCAAAAATAGAAGAAGGGGAAAATCGAGAGGAGTGAAAATAGGTAATTATTGAAGGTAGAGAATGAAAGGATATACTGAGAGTATGCGAGTGGAGTTAGGGTATTAAGTAGTTATGTTGAATGAAGTGCTGGGAGCATCAAGCATATCCGTTTCCTTCTTCTAGCCTCATATGGCACTGTCGCGTGTACGGATGTTATTGGGCCACGTGGCATTTCAGATATTTATTTGGCACGTGCATTCCACGTGTTTGCACGAGAATGCGCGAGAGCTACTGAGCTAGAACGTAATACTACTATTCATTTGGGAAGTTGTAATACTACTATTCATTTGGGAAGTGAGTATATATATATATATAGATTGTGCATCACGTATTTAAAATTAAATTATTAGTGAATATATTATAGGTTGAATAAGAGTATGCTTTAAATTGTAAAAAGTCTATAAAATTTGGAGCTTCAGCGAGTTTATAAAATGTCATATTTTAAAAAGTTTATAAAATTATAAAATATTTTGTATTTTATAAAATGTTATACCTTAAATAGCTTATAAACTATATATTGCAAGAGTTTATAAAACTAATAAACACCACTAAATATTCTGTAATAATGAAGACTTATAAATAATTACAATATAATGACAAACAAAGTTAAAAATTAAAATATTCCGTTATGCAGATCATGCAATGGATGTAAAATAATAATAAACCAAATAGATCCAAAAACTGAAACAATAAAACTATTTACGTAGAAAAAAAAGCTCAATATCTGCCAAAAGTATTAAAAAATAATAATGTTTCATTAATTTAGACGCGATCATAAAATTATTACATTTTTATTTTAAATATGTCTAAATTAATGAGAGTGAGGAAGTATATAACTTAAGATCTAGAATGTACTAAAAGAATTCCCTAGCGAACAGAATTGTTTGACAAAGACTCATTTTCTTTTAGTGGCACCTTCCACAAGAGCAGGAAACTGTTTGTCATCTTTAATTTTCGGCAGCGGAGCATCGAAGACATTTCCGGAACCTTCTGGACAGTCGGAAGAAACCCCGTGCCGGTTCTCGTCTCCCCTAGGGTATCTTCCACCACGTCGTGAACTTGGTGGAGGTGATATTATCATCTTTTTAGCTTTAGCAGAAGTGTTGCCATTGTTTGCGACCTTCTTCTTTTGCTTGTCAGCAGCAAGGTTCTAAAATCACACAAATATGTCAATCAGTAAGTAGCTGCGATTTAGTAAGAAGTGCATTATTGGAAATTAGGAAGAGGACTAAGATGAATCAAGAAAGTGACTTCTTCGTTTTTCTTTGCAATGATCTGCATGGAATTAAAGTCAGTGTCTGGTGTCACCCTCCTCTCCTCGGTTTTCATAGATTCAAGTGCCTTCCTCTTCTCCTCACGCTGCTTTTCATACTGCTTCAACGTCATTATCTGAAAGAAGAGATGATATCAAGCTCAGTAAGTTGATTTGAGTTGCCAAAATGCATGTGAAGTTGTAAACTATCGAAGCTATGGAAAGAGGTACTTTTGCTTCAGTCTCTTGGAGTTTCTTTGATTGCCTCTAAGCTTTCTCAGTTTCCTCTTGCTTTCCCTTGCTTGAACCACCTTCTTTAGAGGGTGTTTCGTCACTGTATATGTTACACAAAAAGGTTACAAAAACTTCATGAGAATAAAAGAGAAGCAACTACTATTTCACCTAGAAAGGACTTACCTATCATGTCCTTCTTTGTTGAGCAACTCCTTTGACTCGGAATTCTTTCCTTTTCCATTCTCATCAGCCAAGCGTTCAACCCTTCGTTGATAACTGCCTCTGTTTATTCTGCCATTTCCTGTACCAACACTAGGATTCCTCATTCTGTTTCTTCTTTCCTCCTTACTTGGAATGTCAGCCATATTCACCCCATTTTCTCCATGAGATTGCTTGTCCTCGGACACCTTACCATTATGAATCTCTCTTCTCCGGCCATAGTATTTCACTCTACGAGAGACATTGTTCTCTTTCTGTCTCGGTGCCTGACTATAAGCATTCATCGGTTTATGGTTATTATGCCTTGCAACAGTCTGCCACCCCTCATCATCAGTTTGTTCTTTCCCCTTCTGGTCGGTTCCTCTTTTCTTCTGTTGACTATTACTCTCAACGTTAGTTGCATCATCCCTCGCCTGTTGGCCTAATCCCTTCTGGTCACCATTGCTTCCTGCCTCCTTTTTCTGTTGGACATTACTCTCAGCATTAGTTGCATCTTCCTTCTTCTGTTGGCCATTACTAATGGCACTGGAAGCTTCTTCCTTCTTTTGGTGACCATTAGAAGGTTCATCCAATCGCTTCCAGCCATTACCGTTGTGCCTGTATCCATTATTACGGCCATTGCGGTTGTTTTGCTGGGAACCATTCTCTTCGGCTCTATTCCTGCTTTGCCTCTCGATGCCATTTCTCTCCACACCATTTCTGTTATAGAACTTTAAATTATTTCTGCTTTCCCTTTCACTGCAGTTTCTGTTTTGTCTATCAAATCCATTTCTGTTTTCTGCTCAAATTCAAAATTGAGCGACAAGATTAACAAATACTAATGCTATGTTTGCTATCCAAGACAAAATACTAATATAAAGATAGTTGTTCATCTTGACATAGTATGTGTCATGATACCAAACATACCTACTATGATAAGACTATAATAAACAAAAACGCCATCTTTCACCATTAACACATGCAGTCGCTCTTTTTCCTATCACACTGAAAAGTAAACAGACTAATGCTTTAACTCGAAATATATAACAGGCGTTACTAAATCTACCATTAACACAATCTTAAACTCTTGGTTTATTCGGATGTATTCTTCTCCATGCTGTATCATTAAACAAATACGAATCTACGATAGGATTCAACTCTCTCTATATATAATCACAAATTTCTAAAATATCCGCTATATTCCTGCATACGCTACTAAATATACCAATCAATTCAACACGCGGACGATATGAAATTGAGAATACGAGAGAACAAAATCCAAAATTACCATGAACGAGAGAGCCTTGAAGAGCAGAAGAAGGCTGATGCGACCTAGGGTTGCTACTCTGTTTGTTCACCGAATAATCCGCCGCCGCCGCCGCCTTCACGACCATAGTCAAAACACGATCGAAGAGATTTTCAGCATCTCCGTCGCCTTCTAAGAGGGCAAACGCGTTGCCTCGAATCGCCATCAGCTGTATTGCGTGAAAACAACGAATAGAGAAGGTGTCATGCTAATATATCTATACATATTATATTTGGTAAAACCCTATCATAATTCATTTGGTAAAACCCTACGATAGTTCGCAACTTAGTAAATGAAAATATATATATATATATATATATATATATATATTTGGTAAAACCCTATAATAATTCTCAACTTACCAAATTCAAAAGTAATCTTTTGACGTTTTCGTAGAAAAATCTTTTCGTGTATTAGATATTTTAAGAGATGTAAATGCAGGAAATTTATATCTATGTATATTACCGAAAATTTATACATATAGAGGAACTGGATCAAAAATAATATCAACGGTGTTATTTACGATATATTATAATTCGTTGATTAAGGGTATAATGCATGGTTTGGATTGACTTTTAAATTATATGCAAATCTTTTAGTAAATTTAGAATATTTCATATATCAAATTAAAAGACATGCAGATTATGTTTGTAAATGATATGTTAATATCTCGGATTATTTTATTTTTTAACATTTTATATTAATATATTCTATAAATATAAATTATAATAAACAAATGAGAATTAATAATAAAAAATTTTGAAATATAATTATATTTTTTGTCCTTAAAAATCGATCAATTACAAATTTAAAAGTAAATTCTAACAAACTCCTCTTGCTCAATCCCGTGCGAATTCCACTGTAAATTGTTGATTCAAATATATATAAGATTATAAAGTTAAAAAAGTATATTTTGGCATGTAAAAATTAATATAATAAGATATTGGATGAAAGAAAATAACTTTGTGTTTATCTCTAAATATACGCTAGCTAAATCTCCTGATTACATAATATTTAATTATATGAAGTGACTCCATTTTAAAATCAAAAAATAGTTGCGTGATGTGAAGATATAATTATCTTTTATGTAGTGTATGACATTATGAATATTAAGTAATTGATTGCACAAAACATTAAGAATTTCACAATTAGAGAAATAATAACATATACATATTGCCTAAATTTGAAGTAGCAAATATATAAGAATTTTCTTATAGGTTAGCTTAACAAACAATAATTAATGCAAATCATCAAACACTGGGCTTCGGAAAGTTGGGCCAAATTGGAGCAAACAGGAAAATGACACGTGACAGCCGGAGTAACCGGCAGACACGTCATCACTACCGGGAAAGGAAGTGGGGCCGACAGCGACGTGGCTCCTTAATGTAATTTGAGTTGTCGCCAATCATTGTGGGTCCACGTCAATTTCTATCGCTTCCCGCCAAAAATCGTATGCTAGTAATAAATCGTATGCTAGTAATAGATATACTCTTAATAACATAAAATTATGTGGTCGCGTCATGAGGTACTCGAACCCGAGATCTAAGTCTTGGACATTAGCCTCACCATCAATAGACCAATATTATTTTTGTGGTTTAATATTTCATTATTATTCAAATTAACTATATTTTAATAGTACTTAATAATATTTTTTTGTAATTTTCATTATTTTATAATATCATTCAAATTAATTATATTTTAACACTTAATAATATATTTTTGTGAATCCTAATTTAAACTATAATTCAAGTGAACACTATTTGATTACAATCCGCATCCGATCAAATCAAACGGATGAAATAATTATGATTTGGTGATTCTTAGTAAAATAGTGGAATATCAAATTATTCATAGTACTATAAATATTGATAAATATACTAGACTGATATATTTTACAATATATATATATACATAAATATATATTTTTAAATTTATAAATATTCAGGAACAATTAGGGAAATATTTATTATTTTTTAATGTAGTATATTTATCCCACTTTATGTTATATCCTAATTTTAGACTCGCAACCATAATTGCAACTACTATTTAGGTATGTAATCAATTAAGCATGACCTAATGTATTGCTAAATAAACATAAATTTACTTTTTTTAGTGGTTGATATTTATCGAGAAATCATGTCACGTGTAAATTATAAAGCAATATTTATGATGTTAGAATGATTTAAATTAGAGTACTATATAGTATATAATGTTATTTATGGTTGAAGAATGAAGATTGCTTTGAATATATATATTTTTATAAACACGTGTTGTCTTGATGTATGTCACCATAAATTCGACTTGTGATTTAATTATCATATATATATATATATATATATATATATATATATATATATTTATGGTTATAAATAAATAAAACAAAAGAGTAATGATAAAGAAAAGGCCACGAGTTGTTAAGTCATGTGAGTTGAACTCCTCACTAATTACTCCTTAATTAATGAGGGCCACATATTGTGTGTTAAGCCAATCACATTTGTTTCGAATGCATCTAAATTAATTAATGATGTTAAAGATAAAAAGTTCATATTTTTTACTATTTTTAAAGAGTTATTTTATGCGAGTTATGATAATAAATAATTTTTAGTGGGACACGTAAAAAAACCAATATCAACATGATTGATGAAGTATATATGTATATATAATTATTAATAATAAAAATTAATTGGTCTTCTATCAATTTAGAAACAAAAGTTTTTTAATTGCTGATTTTAATGGAAAGTGCGACAGTCCTCAATTTCAGACCATTTTCAACACTTTCACACTTCTGAAAAAGGTCAAAACTCAAAAAGATACTCCCTCCGTTAATAAGTGTTTGTTACATTTTGACTCGACACGTATTTTAATTTAGTGTTTTGACTTTTAGATGGAAAAGTGGAGTTTGAATCCCACTTATTATTACTTAATTGAAGTGTGTGTGATATAAATGGAAAGTTTGAAATATAACAAATATTGGTAGACGGTCCAAAATGACAAAACGTAACAAACATTGGTGGACGGAGTAATATATTACTATTATTACAAAATTAGTGTTGAATAACATTTTTGCTATAAATTAAATTCTTCATCAACACGAGTAATTAATTCGATTACTAATTATAATAATAAGAATTTGAACGCGCACAAGTTGACATAATAGGTACTAAAAATTTGAGCCATTATAAAATACCATAACTTTTATTTTTAACAGAACGATATTATTTTACTATCTTTTTTCTTCCTGTTTTGTATGATAAAGATTGATAATTGATAATTAATTAACTTAATAAATACAATTAACCAGTCTAAAGAAAAAATGTTGACTTGTGAGAAATAATAAATGTCGGTTGATTAATTTAACTAACTAGATATAAGCGCACAAAAAGAAAGCAAAGCAAAACGCGGCTGCGCCGCTGATTTCTCAGTGCGTTTATACTGTAGTTAGTGCACGATAGCGGCGTGCGTTAGTGAAAATTCCATTTGTGACAATAAAATAATATTTCCATTTGCTTATGATAAATTTATATTGTTTAAAAACAATTGTTTTTAAAATAATTATAAAGTTATTTTATTACACTAGATATATATTTTTTAATTTTCGTGTGGAGAGAGTAGTACTCCATCCGGCCTACTAAACTTGACACAATTTCTTTATTGGGACGTCCTACTAAACTTGGCAAATTCTAAAAATAGTAAAAGTCATATCTTCAAAAAGGTGTGTACCTTACCAGCTGTATGACTCTTACACTACTTTATACACTCTTTTTAATAACCGTGTTCGAAAAAAAAATGTCAAGTTTAGTGGGACAGATGGAGTAATAATTATTTCCTAAGTTAGTGTTTACTTCCTCTTCTGATTTTTAAGTATCTCATTTGATCTAATTACACACTAAATAAATATATACTTATATATGTAACTCTATAAATTTATTTTATTCACCATTAATAAAAAATATAAATAAGTCAAATTAGAAAATGTCACAAATTTAATACTCCCTCCGTCCATGAAAATGGTTTACGGTTTGACTCGGCACGGGTTTTAATATTGTGTTTTGACTTTAATGAGATATGTAGTGAGTGGAGTTAGGGTCCCACTTCATATATAATTTTAAATTGGTTGTGAGTAGATAGTGGAGTTTGGGTCTCACTTAAAGTATTGTTTTAAATTGAATTGTGTGTAGTGGATATGGTGGGTCCACTTACTATAAAATGAAAGTTTCAAATGTAAACCATTTTCGTGGATATCCCAAAATAGCAAAATGTAAACCATTTTGGTGGACGGAGGGAATACTACTCTCAATAATCTTGGCCCCTTAGACTAAAACTTTGAGTTCGTTTTAGTCAAATGGTTGAAGAAGGATGGATAGAGGGAGTATTTATTTTAAATTCAGATATATTATAAAATAAGAAAAATGAAAATGTGACGCTGGAAAAAGAATAGTGTAAATGTATATATTTAGTAAGTTTAGGGAATGATAAAATATTAACAAAATTAGTTCCTCAACACGCATTTATGCGAAAAAAGAATTGACATTTACGTGAATTACGTTTGGTTATGGGATTAATTAATAGTTCAACATTTATAACAAAATAAGCCTTAAGTCAATTATAATTACTATTACAATGAATCTAGAATTCTAGATAGTTGGCCTTTTACCAAACTAAGAATTATACTCACGAGTTCGCATGACATTAATTTCAACAAATAATTTCATTTTATTTATATTTAAATATATAATATAATTTAAATATATAACGCGAATGATTAAAAAATGAACGATAAATCTAATAATACGAATATAATTATTAAAAATTAATAATATATTGAGGGTATATTTGGTATCTAATATACGATAATTATCTTAGGATAGTCATCTTAGGATTATTAAAAATGAACGATAAATATATTGTAGTGTAATTATCGTATGTCGTATATTGGATATCAAACATACTCTGAGTATTTAGAGGGGTGATTAGTTTAATTAATATTAGAAGTAAAAAACGTGCACGAAAAACAGATGTTGACGAAGATCCCTTCCACGGAGGTCGCCAGCTGTCCTTCCATGGATTCACTGATTTGCGTAACCCCACAATCCTCTCTCGAAACCTCCTACTCCATAACCGTCCCCACCTCCCACTCCTCTACAAAAACCCAAAACCAAACCAACCACTTCCCTCTCATTCATAATCCCCACTCAAACCAACATCCCAGAGAGAGAGAGAGAATGCAAGACTTGGGGGGATTTTTGTGAATCATATGCTGCGGGTGCGGGAAGTGGTGAGTCGATATCGCAGTCCAATTTGAAGAGTTGATGGCAATGACCGAGGTGCTGGAAGGAGACCGGGGGCCGGTCGTGAGAACAGTGGAGTTCAAGAGAGAGCTGCAGAAACTGTTGAAGGCGATTGTGGATGAGGACGACTTCAATCCGGAGACGGTTGACAGAGCGCAGAAAATGCTGGTGACGCTCAAGGATTTGAAGAAGAAGAAGAAGACGGCTGACTCGGCGGTCCGCTGTCAAGAAAAGGCGGTGCCCGATGAGTTCAAGTGTCCGCTCTCCAAGCAAATCATGAGGGATCCCGTCATTGTCTCCTCCGGACTGGTTTGTTCTTTCCTGTGTTTGTGTTTGTGTGTGTGTGCGAAATCGTGCTCTCTCTATCTGTGTTGTTCTTGGTTGAACGAGGACTAATCTATCCTGTAGAAGGGGCCGTGTCTTTAGGAATCTTGGAGTTTTCCAGTTACGGTTTATTCAATGTCGATTTTGTGAATTAGTGTTGAATCTTGCAAGCAATTCTTCTATGAATATTTGAGTTTCTTTTCTGTTGATTTTTCTTCAATTGTTTTTGTAGAGATGCTCAATTCTGGAACATATATTCTATCCTGTTCCTGTGGAAGGGGTTTTGTATTAACGAATCTTGATTTTCTCCTCTGTTGGGCTTTCTCCAATGTCGGTTTGTGAATGTTGTTTGTTGCAGACATATGATAGGCCCTACATTCAGAACTGGCTTAAATCCGGGAACAGGACATGCCCTAAAACGGAGGAGGTGCTCTCATGCACTACTCTAACACCAAATTACTTAATCCGCGAAATGATCAATGATTGGTGCAAGGAAAATGAGATTAAACTCCCAGAATACGAGTACAACGAGGAGGAGGTCTTTACAGAGGACGACAGAGAGAAAATTCTATCTCTGCTGAAGAAGATGTCATCCACATTGCCTGATCAGAAAGAAGCTGCTAAAGAACTGCGTCTACTGACAAAACGTACACCATCTAGTCGAGCACTATTTGCTGAAACTCCTGATGCTATACGACAACTGGTGGCTTCACTCTCTCCGGGTGTTCCTGATGTCAAGGTAGATCACAACCTCCAAGAAGACGTAGTTACGACGATCATGAACATCTCCATCCACGAAAACAACAAGAAGCTCGTTGCAGAGACTCCTTCAGTGATTCCCATGCTTATAGAGGCAGTAAGGTCAGGAACTGTTGAGACTAGGAGCAATTCAGCTGCAGCTCTGTTCACACTGTGTGCCCTTGACTCAAACAGGGCTTCTATTGGAAAAGCGGGTGCCCTGGAACCCCTTATCAAGCTACTGGATGAAGGGCATGCTGCAGCAATGAAAGATGCTGCGTCAGCAATTTTCAGCATGTGTCTTCTTCATGAGAATAAGTCGAGAGCTGTGAGAGATGGTGCAATTGGAGTGATCATGAAAAAGATCAAGGAGAGTATGCAAGTTTCTGAGTTGCTCACTACTCTTGCACTGCTTTCAACCAACCAAAAGGCAATCGAGCAATTGGTGGAGCTCGATGCAGTTCCCTGCTTGCTCAGCTTCATAAGGGAGACTTCTTCTGCACGTAATAAAGAGAACTGCATATCCATCCTTCACGCTATTTGCTACAGTGATCGAACCACGTGGGCGGTGATGAGAGAGGAGGAACAGAAGTATCATACAATATCTCAGCTGGCTGATGATGGTACTTCCCGGGCCAAGAGGAAGGCCGAAGGCATTCTTGAAAGGCTGAAGAGAGCTGCCAACATCATTCATACCGCTTGAAGAAGAACAACACTCTAATCACATATTCTGTAAATTCTACACCACCTTACTTTTTCAAAATATCGAGGTATCTCGCGGTCATTTTTCGCCTTCCTGTAAATATCAGGTTTTGATCTCGGTGCTACGACTTATAGTTGTGAATAATTCATTACATGGTAAGTTTTTACCGTCGACGGTTTCTCCTCAATTTGGCTATAATAATAGTGCTGCTCATTGATTCTATGTGCTTGCTGTGATCTTATTTTTAGGCTTCTAACTACTCTCTAAGTTAGTCAAAGAACTCAGCACACGGGACTTAAGTTGGTCACTTACATATCACACTTCGTAGCATTATTGCATTGAATTCTAGGCCTTGATGTCTCCCTAGTTTAGATTCTTGCATATCACATGACACTAGAACTTAGTTAAGACTTTGGTGCACTTTTAGCTGTTTTGAACAGATTTTTGACACCAAAATATGTCCTTTGGGAGGGCGTTTGGGGTAAGAAACACCCTCCCTCGTGATGAATTTTGGATCGGTGATTGATGATTAGGGTCATGACACGAAACGGGACTAATGCGGGTATTGAATGGTCCTGCGTTGTCTTGCTATGTGGTCCATAAAAATGGCACTATCCTTTTCTGTCAAATTCTTGAAACTTTGGTCCCTCTCTTTATCCTGCTTCACAGCCAATCACTTGTCGTCTCTACACAACTTTCAATTCTTGTTCTGTTTTTCATTGAAAAATGGAATTTCTTTGCTGTAAATAAGTTGTGTAACCGCAGCTTCACCTGGGTGGTGATAAGGTTCTGTTTGGACACTAACTAACTTCCTTATCTTTTATGCCTTCGATATTGATATGGTCTCTAGCCTTGCCAAACACGTGCTTTGTTTGTGGTCCTTCTGTTTGTAATGTAGGAATCTGCCTTTAGAGATATGGTGAAAGAATTGGAATAAAGTGTTGTTATGTGACTTCCTGTGATAATTGAGCTTTAAACTGTGACTGTCTGGTTTTTTCCTTCTTTTCAACTCATTGTAAAGGTTCCTCTTTGCCACTACGAATCTCTTCCATTATAGCAAGTAATAATGAGTGAAATATGTGGCAATAAATATATACATCAATGAAGAGCTGAGCTCCTCATATGGTGGAAGACAACTCATTGGTAAAATAAAAGTTGATATTGCTTCAAAAAATGAAACATGTACAAAGAACCAATACTATTAATAATTATGGCTGTGCTTATCATTATTGTACTATTATTTTCTCTAATAATGTTTTTAATTTACTGTTTATGCCAGCGTGGGAATGAACAGATATAAAGAAGGAAAAAGTACTGAGCATATCTATATATAAAACAGCTAATATCATTTCAATTTCAATGGCAATTTTATAAATAATTTTAATTTTAATGACAAAGATAATACTATAACTATTAAATGAAAATTTTGACATTATTAAGATTTGAACTCGATACCTTTCATCACAAACACTAACCTATGAGCCAATAGAGCAGAAAGATAAGTTGAACATTGAACAATTCATAAAATACATGTACAAACTGAATCTGTTTTAGGTTTTAATATTTATTTATTTATTTATTATTATTATTTTTTAATATTTATTTTAGGGTTTAGGGTTTAGGGTTTCATTTTAGAGTTTACTTTAGGGTTTAGCTTTCGTGTTAAGAATAAATTAATTTTTAAATTTTGTAAACTTTGTGATTTATTTTCTCTCTCCTATAATACTTTTCTCCTAAAATTATTTTATTTTGTTCGTAAAAATATTTGCAATATTATGCATATTAAATTAAAGATCTCGACAATACCTTTAATTTGATATATGTTATATAAAATATAAATTTAATATAAAAAATTATAATACATTAATAAATTGAAAATAATTATATATATACATATTCTTATACATATAATTTATATATATAATATTCCTAATTATGAAGGTGAATACTCTTTATAATATGTTTTAATACTATGCAGGAAGGACGAATTAGATATAGTGTGTCAATCTATTTTTACTATAAAATTTCAGTGTTATCTAATATGTTTTCCTAATTTTATTTTCATATATCTAAGTTTAATCTTTTATGTAAGGGTATATAATTATTTTTAATATTTAATATTAATAATTATAATCAATTTGTATAATTGATAATTTCAACACTAACATATACTGAATTTGTCCCACTTATTTAGACATAGTTTCCTTTTTGAGTTATCTCACTTATTTAGATACGTTTTCTTTATTTAGCAAATTTTAAAGTACAAACCATGTTCTTCAAAAGCTATTACAACTAAATATTGGTATCAATGTCAAAAGTAAATGAATTTAAATAAGTGGGACGGAAGGAGTATAATTTTTCAAAAAAATATTAATTTTAATGTATTATTATAAATATTAATTAAATGCTAAATTTAGTAATAAAACGTAGAGTGGAATACTAATGGTCCTTCCATTTTGGAGCTCTAATAATTTACACACTACAAGTTATATATAAATATTAAATATATTGAATTAAATAATTTCAACTTTATTAATTAAAGAGAATTAATTTGATATAAAATAAAATAAATTTAATATATAAGTTATAATAAGTTAATAAATTGAAAATAATTATATATATATATATATATTCTCATAAATATAATTTGGTTATACTAAATGTTTCTATATGTGGAACATGTATATTTATATTTATATTTTTTATTTTAATTTTATTTTCTACTATTGATATTTAATATTTTGTTATTATGTAATTTTTTATATAAATATTAATTATGAAAAATTAATTTATTTTACTAATTCATATTTCATATAAAATTAAAATACATATATTATTAAAATTAATTAATATATAATTATTAATATAGTTGTGATATATGAAAAATATATAACAATGTTGTATATGTTGTGATAATTAATTTGATCAAAACTAAAACAATAACTATTACACGAATTTGTACTAAAATTGAAAATCAATTTTAAATGATAACTTTGTAGTTGACTTCAAATTATTAATTCGTTGTTACATAAAATAATCTCAAATATTTATATTACATAACAAAATTAGAATTTCACTAAAAAGTCTAACTACAAATAATAATGACTTTAAATATATATTATGATTTTTTTTTTATCAATATACACATATGTTTAAATAGTTATGTAATATTCTTTTATTTGTTAATTTTAATATGTTGTTATGAATTAATAAAAATGACCCTTTATAAAATAATAAATAAATTGAATAAGGTAAAATAAATCAAAATTATTATTTCAAATCGTTGATCACAGTTCTCAAATTTTGAAACTGTAACCGAATTGTTCTCAACATAGTCACAATTGAGAATATGACTACCGATTTCGGTTCTAAAACCATGCACCGAATAAAATCGAATTACAATATTTTTTATTTCTTTAAATATCTCTATACATAAATTATTTATAAATAAATAATCTCGTGCATAGCACGGGTGCAATAGCCTGATAATTCAAGAGAAATAATTTGTGTTTTGCGTCTAGTTTTTGGCATTATAATATGCAATTGTTGTTTTCAGAGAGACCCACAAATTAAATGAAGGCCAGAGAAAAAGGGGTCTACCATGTGTTGTTATATTATTGTACATCTTGATTCTTTCAGAATTAGTAATGCACACAACTTAGGTTTCTAACTTCTTCTGCCCATATTTGATGCCTATGATATTTTCATATATAAAATATATTTATTTCAATTGATATGGAAAGATAGTTTACTATGTAATACCCCCCTCAATTAATATATCCATAGTCCATACCCAAAGGAGACAAGTACTGTAAGTTTCCATCATTTACTCATGTTGCAATATGTGGCAATAAATATATTCTCTTTGGCTAATAATCCTATGAATTATTTACTCATGTTGATCTAGAATAAATTTGCGAACGCAAAAGACATTTTTTAAAATGATAATTATTATTGGGCCTTCTAAATATAGTATTTATTTTGGGCCTTATATTTTACATAATTGGGCCTTCTAATTGTTTTCACGTGTGATGTAGCAGAGAACAGTAAGCCCAACCTATCTATAGAATTAATAATAGCAATTACTGACACAGTTACACCATATGAATGTAAAGATTGAACGACTAGATTAGTCACGTTTATTTAATATATTGGGCCACCCTTATAAACCTATTATCAACCAACTAATTCCTTATTACTACTACTATTCTACAATTATTCAGTCAAAACCAAAATAATTCCTATCCAACTTACAGAAATAATGTTTGATTTAAAATTGCTCTTTGGATTTAAACATTCAAGATTAAAAGAAATATTATTAATCATTTGACGAATTTATGTTATATGTGTAATAGATTTGTGCTACCTAAATCCAAATTTCGTTGGAAGAGTATTAATATATTAAAAAATGAATAAAAACTTTAAGCAGACAGTCAAACTTTGTCACCTCTTCTTTCTAGATGACCCCACCAAAGAACTTATTAAAATCCCAAAAGAATAACAAAACAATGACCAATTCCACACTAACGACGTCGTTTCATAAGGCGTTTCCTCTTTCCCACTCCAATTGCTTCCACAACAAGAAACTTTTGACCGCCTCCCAAATAAATAATAAATAAATCATCTATGTATGTATATATACACGCATATATATATATATTATATTTATTTATATGAAGAGTTCTTCTAACAATATTAACCTGACGAATTTCGCGCAGCGATTCGTCGGAGATATTCGCCATGCACGACGGGGACGAGCACCGTCCTGATGGAGCGGTGGCTCTCGACTTGAAGAATTTGAAGGTGATATCGCCGCTTGGTCGTGGAGCTAAAGGCGTAGTATTCCTCGTTCAGACGGAAGCTGGAGAATTGCTTGCGCTGAAAGCTATACTGCGATCTTCCGTCGAGAATAAGAAGATTGCGACCGCCAGCCACGGAAATGAGTACCGGAGGATCTGCTTTGAACGGGAGGTGCTTTCGTCGTTACGACATCCTCTGCTGCCGAAGCTTCATGGAGTTTTGGCTACTGAGAACATCGTCGGGTACGCGATTGATTACTGCTCCGGCCGCGATCTGCATTGTTTGAGGAAGAAACAGACTGAGAAAATGTTCTCCGATGATATCATTAGGTGATTAGATTAGTTTCTCTATGAATTCGCGATTTCGTTTTCCGGAGTCGTCGATTTTGCATTGTTGATGATATAGTATTTATTTATGTTGTAATCGCGATTTCAGATTTTACGCGGCGGAGCTGGTGCTGGCTCTGGAGTATCTGCACAATTTAGGCGTGGTTTACCGAGATCTGAAGCCGGAGAATGTAATGATCCAGGAGAACGGGCATTTAATGCTGGTCGATTTCGATCTGTCAACGAAACTCGCTCCGATATCTCCCGAGAATCGCTCAGTCTCGTCGGAATCGAAGTTGCAAGTAAAGCCAAAAAGGAGGAAGAAATTCAGTTTCTCGATGAGGCGACGCGACGCGGGGATCTCGCCTGACGAGCTCGAGTCAGACTCAGCTACCACCGCGTCCGACTCGGTGGAGAAATCGAACTCGTTCGTCGGCACGGAGGAGTACGTGGCGCCGGAGATTATCCTCGGCGACGGCCACGATTTCGCCGTCGACTGGTGGTGCTTGGGCGTGATGCTGTACGAGATGCTCTACGGTACGACGCCGTTCAGAGGCGCCAACCGGAAGGAAACGTTCTACCAGATCATAACCCGCCTACCGAATCTGACAGGGGAAACGACGCCGTTAAGGGACTTGATCGGAAAATTACTCCACAAGGATCCCAAGAAGAGGATTTCTGTCCACCAAATAAAGGGCCACAAGTTTTTCAAGGCAGTTGATTGGGACGCTATTACCGAAATGCCCCGGCCGCCGTTTATTCCGGAGGTAACGGACGTCGAGGGCCTGGACGGGAATAACGAAATTGACGTGGAGAAATATGTCCAAAGCGTGTTCAAAGTTGGTGAGAATAATCATAAAAAAAATGAGGAAAATAATCATAAAAATAAAAAAGAATGGGTAAATAATCATCCCACACACATTCACCATGACAATTTTTTGATTTTTTGATGTCTCACTGTCATACATGTGATTATTTAACTTATTCTTATTTATTACTCAAATATTTGTATATTACTCTTCATAGTTTGATCATAATATTACCTATATTACCATATGTTTGAACTAGAAGAGAAGCACAATTATTTCCAACGTGCTATTTGTATTTGAGTATGTGTTGAGAAGCATAAAAAAGTGGTTTAAGTGAGACATGAATTACTCTATACATGATATGATTGATTAAGATTGAAATTAACTTATAATATTAGGTTGTGGCATTGTGTAGATTACAATTAATTCACAAGCCCACTCAATGCATTTATCGCAACAAAACGGGGGACATGATGTTAATAGCAATAAATCACATTTGGTGTTCCTTTGTTGGTCCAGCGGCAGCCAATTTAAGATTAATGCTCTGCACAAAAGATTTTTAATTTTAATTTTTTTTGTGATTTGATCTTTAAATTTTAGTTTATTTATGAATAAGTTAATTTATAACGAAAATCACAATTATTAGTTAATTAAAATAAATAGTTAATATATATCACATGCCATGAGTGTCAATACCCTTATACCCATGCAGTTCTACATAGGCAAGATATGAAGCCATTTTTTGCATGCAGTGAGTAGTTTTGTCAAATGAGAAGTATGAGAGGGCACAAGTTATTTGCAGTGTGAAATAGATACTACTCCCTCTGTCCCACTTCAGTTGTCCCCTTTGATTATAATAATACACCCATTTGAATAAAGAAGGAGACAACTGAGGTGGGACGGAGGTAGTACTATTTTTGGAAAGTGTTGTATTTGAAAAAAGTAGAAGTGATATATTTTAAAAAAAAAAACTTTTACTTTTTTGGAAAGTGATCAATTTTAATAGGTCGATCAAAAAAAGAAACGTAGTCATTTTTAACCGGATAGGTAGTATTTAGAGACAAGAAAAGGAAACCATGCCATAAATGAAGAAATAGTAGAGGGTGTGTTTATGGGTCTTGACATGATCATGAATTTTGTATGTGGAAACAGCTAAGATCATAGAACTGATGTTTCTTTGTTTACAACTGTTACCAATACTTCTTAAATACTAAAGCTATTTCAGCCCAACATTTGTCACCTTACTATTTCTCACACACATACACACATATATATGTGTGTATGTATACGTGCATCAATGGTAGCCGCTAAGTATCAAAGGTATCTTGTGAATTACTAATGTTGAAATTGAAGTTTCTATCATGATTCATGCATGCATGCATCTCAATTTTGAATTTTCCTCCAAATTTTAGGGGTTTCTTTTGTTATAGAGATTCACAAAATATGTCATTTTTTGTGTGTGCAATAATTTACATGACATTGTTATATCTATCAAAAAAGAATAGGTTGAAACATGTGGGCCGACAATTTTACACACCAATATTAAGCTCCCAAAAACTATTGTGTCTCAACGTATATCATATTACAATAAATAAATAAATACATAATGCAAATATTATAAATTTATAGCAAGTACAGGTGATAGGGTAGGTCATTGTTAACCATTTAACATGCTAGTACATTAAGTGCTACAACTTTACAAGGTCAAATATAAATATTACTATATACAATTAAATATAATTGCCTTCACCAAATTAAGATGATATGAACTGCATTAATGCAAACACCAACTCTTTATCTTGTTTAGTTACATCATGAGAATAGTTTAATTAATTAATGGCTGTCCAACTACATTTTACACTTTAATTAAAAGTGGTTCCACTAAGTCACTCAAGTAGGCCATTTCTGCAAAACACAAATTATTCTTCAAGAAAACAAGAGTTTTTAATGTGTTACAAACTCATCAAGCTATAGAAAACATAAAATAATCATTAAGGAAAATCACAACAGGAAAATAATTATAAACTTTTTTATTTAAATTTCACATATAATTTAGCTATTAGGGTATAATTCAAATTTTATTTTTTAAAATATTTACTTTTCTTTCATATATATTATGTGACTAGTCACATATATGATCACTTAACAACCTACTAAAAATAAATCACTCTAAAAAGGGCAAAAACACTTTTCAAACTATGGCACTTATTTAAACTATTGTAAATTCACTATAAAAAAAGAAGCAAATTTGTATTCTCTTTTTAATATTGAAAATGGTGTTTTTATACATATAAAAGGTTTTAAATTTACACTGGTTCAAACTCCGGCCTACTAAAAAAATAATTTTATAATAAAAAGTATTATGGGCTACATTTTTTGTGGCCCAAAGTTTATGTTTTTAGTCAGCCCATTAAAGTTCGGCCCAAAAGTTCAGACACTATTGTTAATTTGAGTGTTTAATACTCACGCTCCCAACTAGTTTGAGTCGTATGTCACAACTAGTTTGAGTCATTTCCTTTTTAGAAAACCTTTATTACACACATAAATTTAAATAATATATATTCCTATCATCACTTTATATTTTAAACATACATTCAACGTACACTCTCCAACTCCTTAATTCTCGTGCCGAAAAAAAGTGCTCCAAACTAGTTGAGACGGAGGGAGTAAACAAATAAACTAATAAAAATAAAATTATTTGCAATAACACCCCAAGCGAATGCCACGTACAATCGTGTTATCAATATATTTAGAAAGTCTAACTTGTATTATTAATTTGATGAAAATAGGTAAGTCTATTATTATCAAATATACTAATTTCTACATTGTCTTTAATAACAATAAAAGTTTGGATATAAATTGTAAATATGTTAATAATATTTTAAATTATTATTGATAATGAATATTAGTAGAATTTATAGTTATAATTGCCGCCATTTAATTCGCTATATAAACCCCTTCATAAATATATCTCTTCCCTCCACTCCACACCTCCCATGGCCGCTTCCACCTCCCTCCTCCTCATCGCCGCCGTGGCTCTCCTCGCCTGGCCGGCGTTGTCGCAGACCTGCAACGCGCAGACATTCTCTTATAAAAATATCACTTTCGCCAACTGCACTGACCTCCCCACGCTGGGAGCCTCTCTCCACTGGAGCTACGACGCCGCGGCGAAGCCGATGCTGACGCTCTCCGTCGCCTTCACCGCTCCGCCGGCGAGTTCCGACGGCTGGGTGGCGTGGGGGCTGAATCCGAGCGGTACCGGCATGAAAGGCTCCCAATCGCTCGTCGCCTTCGCGGCGGAGAACGGATCTACGGTTGTGAAGACGTACAACATCACCTCGACCGCCGGAATCTCCGAGTCGCCGATCTCCTACCCCGTGCTCGGCAAGCGCGCGGAGAAGGCGAACGGCACCATCACGATCTTCGCCACGCTGGAGCTGCCGCCGGGGAGCGAGGCTGTTAACCAGGTCTGGCAGGTGGGATCCGCCGTCGTGAACGGCGTTCCGGCGGGACACTCCTTAATGCAGGATAATTTGAAGTCGAAAAGCGCGCTTCAGCTCGCCGCGGCGGAGGATACCAAAAAGCCGGCACCTCCGCCTACAATCACGACGGCACCTCCGCCAGCAATCACGACGGTGCCTACGCCAGCAAGCGTGGCGGCTCCCGGCGGCGGAGGGCGGACAGGGAATGCAATTGGAAGCGCGAGGGTTTGGCGAAAGGGATTGGGGACGTACGGAATTTCTGTGCTGATTGCGGCTTCCATTTTTGCGTTTTAATTACACCGTTCGCGAAATTCATGCTTATAATAATAATAATAATAACACTAATATATTTTCATTTTGGATTATTTTTTGTACACAACGCTTTTCAATTTATTTGCATATAAAGCGTGTTTTATTTTCGCATAAATTTTACACAAAATAAAATTAAACAAACTGCAATATGAGTAACGTTTGAAATTTTGAATTAATTTAGACTACTCTGTAATTATGCATTAAGTTAACTATAATAATCTCTTCATAGAATTTAAGTTTCCAACATTTAATATGCTAAGACTTTTATGTCCTACTATATTAATGTTTGGTACATGCCAATTGTCAAATAAATCGCTTACGTTCGTTAATTAAAAATATCGTTTGGTTTTGCGCACATTATCTTTAAATATCGACTTATAATATGCAAATTTTAATTTTTCATTCGCAATTTACAATTATTTTAATTTTTACACACAAAATTATACAAAGACGTGACACCGTTATTCAATACTTTGTAATTAACTCACTCGAAGGCCATAAATTTTAAGCTAAAAATGATGACAATTAGTGGGTATTTGGGCCACTCAAAATATTGAAAGCCCACAGATTTTCTCATACAACTGTGTTTTCTTGATTTGTCACTTTGCTAATTATCCAACAAAATAAGACATAAACTGATAAGCCCATGTCTCATTTTCTATCTTGCTTTCACTATTTCACTATTTTTAGTAAGGGTGAAAATTTGAAATCCGCATTTGGAAAATTTTCCTAGTTTCCGACCTGAGTTTTGAAATTTGGGACTTCAAATCTTATCGAAAATTTTGATTTTCTGAAATTAATTTTATGTATAAAATTCAACATTTTTTGGTCTCATTTAAAAAATTCGAGACATTCACAATAATCTGAACTATTTGGAAAATTTGCATTCAGAATTTGAATGGGGATTAAAATTCTTTCTGTTTCGAGACTAAAAATCCCGAAATCATGAATGGGACCGTAATCGGGATTGTAAAATTCAACATTTTTGGTATTGAGACTTCGAGGTGACCCGATTCTCACCCTAACCACCAAAAGTAGATAAAGAAATAAAGATGCCCAATATTTTATTATCAAATGTATATATATAAAAGCAAAATCATTTTGCCACTTTTTTTCCCATTTAGCCCTTCCTCTTTTATTTTATTTAGATTAGTATTTTTTTAACTATTCATTTCTTTTTTTTTCATATTATCAATAATTAATTTTATTTAATTCCATAATAAAATTATAATTATTATTTTATTAATTTATATATTTTATGAAATAAATGTGTATGCTCTTTTTATTATATTTACATTATTATCTTTTGACTTCATATTTTTATTTTCTCTTTTATTACTATTATCAGTAATGAATTGTTTTAATTCCATTATAAAATTATATTTCTTATTTTATTAATTTACATATTTTATTAAATTATATATAATTAATATTTTTATTATATTTACCTTATTGTCTTTTCACTTCTCATTTTTATTTTTCTTAAGTTATGACATTACAAATGAATAAAAATGTGGATATAAATATAGTTATATCTATATTTCTTATTTTTTCTTTTATTCAAATTATCAATAATTAATTTTTAAAAAATCCATTTAAAGTTTTATTTATTATTTTATAATTAATGAAAAATATGTATATTTTTAGTTTATTTATTTTATTGTCTTTTCATTTCTTCATTTTATTTTATCTTAAATTATTACACAATAAATGAATAAAAAATATATTCAAATATAGTTATATTTATTATTTATTATTTTTTTCATATCATCAACAATTAATTTTCTTTAATTTCATTTATAAAATTATATTCATTATTTTATTATTTTGATTATAAATATATAATTTATTATCATTAAATAATTTAATTAAATATATATTATTATTATATATAGTTAATTAGAAATAATACAAATTAATAGATTCATTAAAGAGATAATAATTAGGTAGTGGGGAGTAGGAAAATGAATAGTCTCAATAAATCATTAAATAAATTTGTATTAAATAAACCATTATAAACTTAATAAAATGTAAATAAGAAATATATTTCACATATGTGCAAAAAAAAACTAATTAAATATTTTGAAGTTGAATTGCAACTTAAAAAAATTAGAAAATACGCACCATAAATTAATTAGGTAATTTTCAAATCGAATAATATGTAATAAACAATTTTTTTATGTTTTTGTTACATTAAAAAGAGAAACTAATACTCATTTCGTTTTTTAAAAAGATACATCTTTTGCAATTTTATTACGTTTCACATAAACATGCACTTTCTATTTTTGGATATGGTTTAAAGTTTAATAACACTTTTTTGTGGGTCTCAATCTTCATTATCATTCAAATCAATTATATTTTAACATTTAATAACACCTTTTTGTGGGTCCTAACACACTACCATTCAAAGTAACTATATTTTAATACTTAATAACATTTTTTTGTGAGTCTCGATTTTTAATACCACTCAATTCAACTACATTTTGTTAAAATTTGTATCGCATCAAATATTCAAATGGTACATGTTTTTATAAAACGGATGGAGTATATAATAACCTATTTACAATCTTTAAAAATATAATATGTAGACTTAATACTTATCATATATAATAAGATAACTTTTATTTAGATTGTTTGATTTTATTAAACATTATTAAAATTATCTATATTTTAAAATGATGAAATTATATACAACAAAAAATAATTTCAGTGTGAACTTAAAAAGGAACCAATATAAATAGGATGTATGTTGAAAAATTGCAAGAGAAGCACGTTCGACAACGTGTTGAGTCAATATATTATAGTCTTCTCCATATATTTAAATAATTATTTAGCAACCATCTTCTGTTTTTAAAATTGAATAATAAATTAAAATCAAACAACTGAACATGATACTCATTTTTGTCTGATTTACTTGCTTCATAAAATAAAATAAAAATAGAAGCACTTTAATTTCTAATCACAAGATCCCTAATGTTCCTAGAAGATATCCACATTTCTGATTAATTTTTAAAAATTGAAATATATAATTTTAATCTAGCAGTGACTTTAAAAATGGTAGGAAATTTATGTGGGTCCATGTAGCTCCAAGTCCCATGTCAATGTGAAATTTGTAGTTAACCTAAACAACATATATGCCCATATCTAATAAATATTGTGACTATTTAATAGTAGAAAAACATTATTGTAACCAAGAGTGTTTTTTGAGATGATGTCAAAAACCTAATTATAGTAGAAAAAATAAAATCTGTCACATTTTTACGTTAAAAAAAATTATATTAAATTTAAATTACAAAATTACGTCATGAAAAAATTAAATCCATAACATATTGTCTCAATCATTAACTTCCTACAACAGGCTGGTAGGTGAAAAAAAAAAAATCAAAAATCGATCATTATTAAAATTCTCATATTCGTCCTAAAATTAAAGATCTAAAATGAAATGGATGTACATTTTAATTTATTTTTCTAAAATTAGATTTGAATACATATTTTGTAATATTGACATACATCCCCTCTCTTCCTAAAAGAGCCTACTTTTCTTCTTTGGAGTGTTAGTAATGTAATGTAATTTAATTTAAAGTAATATATAGCCTAATAGGGGACAACAATTCAATTTAGCAACCCCACATCTACTTTTTAACACAAATAGAGTACTTTAAAGGGATGTACATTTTCTTTAAATAAGCAAAATTTGAATTGAATATTTATTAATAAATGAACTCTCACTCTTTGACTTCTCAACACTTGGTAGCTACAATCAAAATTCCTAAATCGGTTGAATTATTGCATAAGAATCCAAGGCAAATCATGGACTTACGTAACAACAGTTTCTTTGTTGTAAGACGTTTGGTTTTACCATATTTGAAAATTGAAAAGACAACCTAACTAACAACTGTCGTTTACTTTCAAAAAGTGAAGACTTGAGAAAGGAAGACAAGACATAAAACATGTAATGAAAGTGAAAGAGATGAATATGATGATATAACTATATAAGGGACCAGAATCACCAGACACACTACTCACACTTCTCTTTACATTATAAAGAGTTTTGAATATGGAGCTTAAATAAATTAGACTGCAGAAACATCCATGCTAAAGCTCATTCACATTCGATAGGATTCAATGAAATAATTCAAGGGTTCCCATGAGCAACTCTTATAAGTAAAGAATCATGTGTTTTTTATAAGCATGCTCATGTATTTACTGATGAAATAAAATACAAGATGAAAAGAGTCGATATGAATGAATCAAGGAAGAGGAGTACTAGGTTGAGGTTGGCCATGTGCAAAGGTCTTATAAAGTAAGAATTATGTGCCTTATTTGATGATCAATGAAGCATTATTCTATATAGGGGATCACGTGTTAGAGATGCAGCAGACAATCGCCAACTAAGATACCTGAATTCATGCAGTAACGAAACAGAGGAGAGTATGCAAGTACTCGATAAAAATAAGGATTTTTTCCAGCCTGTTACTATAGAGGCTGTATGCCAGCGTAACTAGACAAACTATTATACACTAGAAAGTGGCATAAACTCAATCAAGCAAATGATGCGGTAATCTGAGAAATCTAAGAGAAGCGAAGAAAAATAGAATATGATAAATAGCAGTCAATACCCACAATGCAAAACGATCATATGGTGAGAGGTTCTTCCCTACTGTATCCGTTGTTGTAGCCATCGTAAGGTTTGGTGGATTTGTTGGCCTTCTTCCTCTTCAGAACGATGACCCAAGTGAAGGCTTCCAAGGAGAGGGCAATGCCTCCAAGAACTGCAATCACAACTATGTACGCACGCCTCCACTTGGGGTCTGGCTGTAATATGCTGAAGCCTTTGAACACGTTGATGATGCCAAGAACAAGGACCGAATATCCTATTCCGTGATGATAGATATTCCAGTAGAGTCGGAATTTATGGTCCTTTTTCGGCCTCAAAAGCAATGCAAATACCTGCATATAATGCCAAACAAGCAACCACCACATATAAGCAAATCTCAGCATCAAGGCAAAAGATAGTTGAACATATTAAGATTTACTCCCATCAATCACAAATCAAAATTAACAAGGAATCGTGCTTGATTAGTTATGTATACCCCCTCAGCCAGTCAGTCCAATAACATAGATAATAACAAAAAAATCGGTGTAAAATAACCATATACCTCCCAAGTCCAAAAAATTAAAGGACACAACAGTATTCAACAATTTGAGGATTCCTCCAATCCAAAAACACAGATAGTATCAAAATCTTGCTGTAAACAACCATTCATGACTAAGTTTAGCAAAATCTAAAGCCCTTCAAAATTCCATGATTTGGCATGAAAATTTACCTGCAGAGTCGCAAAGACAAAGAGAGTAATCCCAATGCTGCGATGGACCGAATAAGTGATGGATTTTGACTCACTCCCGAGTTTAAGGCCAGTTCCCCATCCAGCAACTCCAATGGCGTAGGCAGACACTTGGCACGTCACGTGTAGGTAAAACCACGCTGGATCAGCTGATGGGAACACCTTCAAGTATCGAGCAAGGACGATCCCAGTAGGGAACATGATTCCCCAGCTCACCACGTTCAGAACTCCATGAATCTGAATTCATTGTAATGGAAGTTAGTAACTTCATCTCTAACAACCCTAATTAGGTTTTCGTATGAACCCAACAATCAAGAATTAAGTAAAATCACTTCTAATCTAAATCTAGCTTCTCAACGGATTTTCTACACAGCAAAATTCAAAAACTAAGTTTCGTTATTTGTGGGAGCTCAGAATTATCAAATAAAGTACAGAAACGTGTACAAATCTCTCTCGTGAAAAACAGTAGAAAAGTTACAAAAACCAAATCACGCACACAGAATTCAATTGGGGGAATAAAATGCTATAAACTCACATTCCTCTTCTTCAATCTCGAATTCCCGCCGGTAGTAGCGGCGGTCTGCCCCTTCAACAAATCGAGGCTGCCCTTGGAGTTCAAATTAGCCGGCTGGAACTCGTGCTTATCCGGAACGCCACCAGTGACGGTGGATCCCACCTGCCACACGTGGTTGAGCACCGTCTTCCCCTTCTCCGGCAGCACCACGGTGGCGAATAGCCTGATCACACCGCCGGAGGACTCCGCCGACGAGTCCTTGACGTCGAACCAGACCTTGGACTCCCTGAGCGGCGCGTAAGAAGTGATGTTGTAGGTCTTCACCCCCATGCTTCCGTCAGCTTGGCGGAAGGCGACGAGGGCCTGCGAGCCAGCCATGCCGGTGGTGGTGGGGTTGATAGCCCAGGAAACCCAGCCATCGGGCCGGGCAGGAGTGGCGATGAAGGCCACGGAGAGGGTGGAGTTGGCTTCGTTGAAGTCCCAGTGGAGGTAGGATTTTAGGGAGGGTAGGCTGTTGCAAAAAGTGTAGCGCTTGTTGTTGGTGAAGGTCTGTGAGGTACATGCGTCTGGCTGTGACTGAGACTGTGACGGTGAGATTAGCGTCGCGAGAAGGAGGAGGAGGATTACGGCCAGTGTACGCGGCGACGACGACGCCATTAGTGGAGGACGAATGGGTGATGAACTCCAGATGTGAAAAGGTAGAGGTGATTTTTGCAGAGAAGAAAGAGTGAGTGGTGTTGAAAAAGGCAGTGCTTTTAAAAGAGTATTAATTATTCCCTCTCTAAATTACAAGAATAATTATTCTGTTCTTTCTATTTATTATTCCCCATAAATATATTACTTATATATTTAAGACTCTTAATTTTATTTTTTTTCTTTATACCATAGTTACACCTCGAAAGTACACTATTTGTGGTGTAAAGTAAACACAATTTCGTTAAGAAAAATTATATTACAATATTAGTAAAAGCGAATATATATTTTTTCTTCTTATTTCATGTAACTTGCTTTTTGATTATGTACTATTTCAAGCGGTTGAAACAAGAAATAAAAATATATAAATCGAAAAATAAACAGTACCAATATTGCAAATTAAATATCTTAAGAAAAACTGAAATAACTTAATTGTACAAGAATTTTGACTTATTACAAAATCCATCAAATGATTATTTCATACTTAAATCGATGGCCATGGATTCAGTTTAAACAAAATACAAATCCATTCCCATGTTTAATAACATCAACATATAATAGAAAACAATGAGGTGCAAAAAGAAGCTCAAGAAGCATGGAAGAACAAAGATATCCGTGTAAGGGGAGATACTGAAAACTCATCTCGAGCAGCAAGACATGACCCCGTTGTTCTGCTTCGACAAGTCAACCCCGTTGGCTAGGCTGACCCGGTTGACGGATAGGTCAGCCTTGTAGGAGTCAGAGTTGAGGATTTTCCGGCTGACCTTGTCGTAGATCTCGTGTATCACAATTTCAAAGGCTTTCATAACATTAGTGGAGTCGAGTGCAGAGGTCTCTATGAAGAACAAACCTTCTTCTTCGGCAAGGCTCTTGCCCTCCTCCACGCTTACCTCTCTGATGTTCTCCAAATCACACTTGTTGCCCACTAGCATCCTTGCGACTGCAGTGTCGCAGTGAGCTGCAGATCATGCAGGAAAAAGGTATAAAAAGATTAAAAATGCATATAAATTCAAGAGTTCTTACGAGTCTATGCTAACTTCCCTTCCTGCAGTACTCATATCCAGAAAATCAATGGAAAAGTACGAGGAAGCCTAAGTCCATCTCAGTTCGAAGATGGACAGCAATTGTCAATATGTCATTGTTATAACATTATACTCTCTAGTTAATGTGTTGAAAACTGCATAATGAATCATTACACACAAAAAATAACTATCATCAAGCTCAGAATAGCTTTTGATGCTAAGCCCCTTCAACTATTCTTGATGTATCAAAGACTATAAATTTCAACAAAATTTTTCCCAAAATCTCCAGTAACAAGTCTCTATCAAGTGATAAATAATGTATTTTGACTGATATACATAATGTAGAATAAAAGGAACTTTTTTGAAGATATACCTTCACAAATCATTTAAGGTTATAATCTGAGGAGACAAAACCAGCAATGAGTTCAAAGAGTAAATTTTGACGTAAAAGGCCACCTCCATACATGCCATTTTCTACTCATATATCTTCATACAATTTCAATTTTCAGATGTAAATGTCTTTTATAGCTTTTAGGTAAGGGTTTTATGAACCCATCCATATTTGTATCAACCAACAAGTTTTATTAATGACGATACATTATACATATCAAACCAAAGTCGTCTATATTTACTACAATTAATTGCGACAGGTAGGTTGGTTATGAGTTATGAATCTTATGACTTTACTCGATGAAAAAAAATCTTCCAGCAATCACAAGATATTGTAACCACTCATATTATTTACTTCAATTGGAGAGATAGCACATCTCACAAGCATTCTAAAATGACACAATAACTTCCTTTGCTAACTGCATTTTCCATTATTGAACACATCTTAGACCTTAGTGAGTTTTGCAGAAATTTTCTCTTTGCAGATTGACCACTCTGTGCATCCCATGCATCTAATCCAAAGAAGCATTCATTAAATCTTTAATTGAACATTGAGGTGAAATTGTCATCAAACAAACAAATACAAGAGAGAGAGGGAGGGAGAGTAGTCAGTAGATGAGAAATGCAAAAACAAAATGATTTTTTAGGACTACCTATATTTGCAAGACATTGAAATCAAGTGAAAAACTTTAGATCTATCAACCTACATTTGCACATTAAGCTTTAACCTAATCAGATTCTTCATAATTTCCCCACAAAGCACACGCACAGAGTCACAGACATAGCACAAAGACAAGAAATGCAGGGACAAACTGAAGAATTTTCAGTATAACAGGAGCTCACAATCAAAATTCAGCAACTCCCAAACGTTAACCTAATCAGCAGTTCCATAACCCCCAAAACAGAACACCACCAGAAAAGGATAAAATCAGCAGCAACCACGAACTCAACGAACTAATCTGAAACTAAAAGCAAAATGAGAACGGAAAAAGGCATACTATTGAGCTCGTCGAGCCATCGTTTGGTGCTCTCGAAAGTGGTCTTCCTGGTGATATCGTAGACAATGAGCGCACCGACGGCGCCGCGGTAGTAGGCGGAGGTGACGGCGCGGAACCTCTCCTGGCCGGCGGTGTCCCACACCTGAGCCTTGACCTCCTTCCCGTCGACCTCCACCACCTGCGTCTGAAACTCGACACCTATGGTTGCTTTGGAGTTGTGGTCGAATTCATCTCTGGCGAAGCGAGATAGCAAATTAGATTTACCCACAGCTGAATCTCCGATAACGACTATCTTGAATAGATACTCTCCTCCGCCTTCCTCCGCCATTGCCGCTTGACTGTGCGTAGGAGAAGTAGAAGAAGAGAGTAGATAGAGACGAAGAATTTGTTTAATGAAGGAAGAGGGAAAGGAGTGGTGGACAATAGTATACAAGTAAGCATACATTCGTCGCGCAATTAACGGCTATATTATATATACTGTAATAATCTCTTCCTTTTATTTATTATTTTAATCTCTCTTTTTTAGTTTTAAATGAATACTCATGTCATTTGTAAATATATCCTATTTTAGTTTTTTTAAATACGTCACATTACACAAATTTATACTACCTCTCCCCCTAATAACGATTCATTTTCCATTTTGGGATATCCCATTAATAATGATTCATTTCCTTAGATAAACATTTGCCCATGAGGTATTTTTTGAATTTTATGCTATAGATAAATATTAGATATTCATTGATTTTCGTGTATAAAATAAATGGATCGTTATTAGTTATTAGTGGGACGGAGAGAGTAATAATTATGATTTTTTATAACTGTATAGTTATTGTGATGTTTACAAAAGTCAAAATTGATGGACAGAAATAATGTTACATATAAATACTATTTTATTAAAATTTTCTATTTTGGCATATTATAAAAAAACCTAGTATTCATAGCACGTCGGCCGCCACGGCTAATCTACTCAGGTTTCCTTTTTTAACTCTTCATTTCATCGCCGCCGCCATTCCGCCGGTGTGGACGCCCGTCCTCAGGAGCTGATAGTATCCTAATGCGGATGAACTCCCGCCTTCGGAGCTTCACTGTTCTAGGAAGTGCACCTCGTTGCGGGAGAGTCGCGTGATTTAGCTTAGACGTAAGCTCGTTTCTGTCATCTCTGTTGATTTATCGAGCGATGGCGTCGGTGATTGGATGTTGCTCTCTCAAATATACTCATCGAGGTAAATTGTGTTTAATAGTCCTAATCCGCTGTAGATAGAAGGATCATAAATTTTAGGGGAATTTTGAGTCTTTCACATTTTCTGAAGCAAATATGTGTCATGATCATGAAATTCTGCGTGATTGGACATAATTAAAATTAAGTTTGTTGATTTTTTGTACTTTGGCTAGAAATTTGAGTTTGTATTGTCGTTTGTGCATATATGCTTTGGAGATGGTGTGGCACGTCCTACTTTCATGATTATAAAATAGGTGGAAATCTGTCTTGAGTGCTTCGTGCTTAAGCACACACAAACATCAAGTTGTATTCCTGTTAGTCTTAGCTGATGCAACTTTATTGATCTAGGAACAATTTCATAGTATTATCATTTTGAAGAAAGATCAATGATGTTTGTTGCACTTCCCAACTCTTCTTCTTTTAAACTGATGATTCAAATTTCGGCTGCTGTGATGCAGGTATGACGCCAAAATGGAGACCGCCTAGAGCAGCTGTGATTCCCAATTTTCACCTCCCAATGCGTAGTAACGAAGTTAAAAATAGGTAATTGTTCAAACATGTTGGGGGAATAACCATAATCATCGCAACGATTGTATGATTCCTGGATTTAACTTGTACCACTGAATCATGGCTATAATGCTCACTTGTACATATGCATGAGGGGCAACTCTGGCTAGTATCGACATCTCTCCAACTCTTTGTTGTCTGCATTTCCTTTCTTATGATTCTGAATATAGTTCTTTATGTTGGTTGGTCCAAAAAGTTTCGATTAAAAATGGTTAACAGTGGAGCGTTGAATCATTAGCATGTAAGAAGAGCTTATGTTGGTTGGATTTGTCATTCCCTTGTTATGTCCTCTTGCTTTACTATGATAAGAAGTTTTATTTTGCTGCTGCTACTACTTGGCTGTGAATAATAGATGATATGAGAAAATTAATGTGGCATTATATACTTGCAATACTCTTTTCCCTATCTTCTGATGTATCTTATATTTAAAGAAGCCAGCATTTGAGATGTGAAAACTTTTATTTGCAGGACTAATGTTGACGACATAAAATCACTCAGACTGATTACAGCAATCAAGACCCCTTATCTCCCAGATGGCAGATTCGACTTGGAGGCCTATGATGCCTTGGTGAACATGCAAATTGAAGATGGTGTTGAGGGAGTGATTGTCGGTGGCACCACTGGCGAAGGGCAGTTGATGAGCTGGGACGAGCATATTATGCTCATCGGTCACACGGTTAACTGTTTTGGCACGTCCATTAAAGTCATTGGCAACACGGGAAGTAACTCAACTCGAGAAGCTATGCATGCCACAGAACAAGGCTTTGCTGTCGGTATGCACGCAGCTCTCCACATCAATCCATACTATGGTAAAACCTCTCTCGACGGTTTGGTCTCTCACTTCAACAGCGTGCTCCCAATGGGCCCCACAATCATCTACAACGTACCATCGCGGACTGGCCAAGATATTCCACCACGCGTGGTTCATACTGTGGCACAGAGCCCCAATTTGGCTGGCATCAAAGAATGCGCTGGAAATGACAGAGTGGACCTCTACACTAGCAACGATATAGTTGTGTGGAGCGGAAATGACGATCAATGCCATGATTCAAGGTGGGATTACAAAGCTACCGGAGTAATATCAGTTACCAGCAATTTGATTCCAAGCCTAATGAGAGACCTCATGTTCGGAGGTAAGAACCCGGCTTTGAATGCAAAACTCATGCCCTTGATCGAGTGGCTTTTCCACGAGCCAAACCCGATTGGTTTGAACACGGCCCTTGCTCAGCTAGGGGTCGTGAGACCGGTTTTCCGGTTGCCTTATGTGCCCCTACCTCTGGCCAAGAGGGTTGAGTTTGTGAATATAGTGACGGAACTCGGAAGGGAAAACTTCATTGGAGAGAAAGATGTGAAGGTGTTGGACGACGACGACTTCGTTTTGGTCGGTCGGTATTAGATGATACGGTTGTGGTGAACTAGTGTTTAGTTTCAACTTGGTTTCTTTTCATCTGTGCTTGCTTTTCCTTAAAAAAATTATCAAACTATTGAGTCAACATTTGTTTTTCTTTTTTATATACAAAAAATAGTGACCATTGAAACCATGATGTCTATGGCATAAAAATTCAGACAATAAACTAATAAATAGATAGGCTCATGTACCAATCAAACAATGCCCTTATCTCATCCATCCACTCCCAAAATTAATTCAACTCTTAACTAGAAAATAAATGAAAATTTTCCAAATCAAAACACAGTGCGTCAGTCAACAGAATCTGCTCATACATTACATATACACCACTTGTGAAGTGCATTAAAAAGCAAGCCATCATCAAACTTCACCGGCCACATCTGCAGCCATGAATCTCTTACCCAATCTCCTCCTCCTCCTCTCCCTCCCCTTTCTCTCCGCAGAATCCGGCGAGATTCTGGCAAACTCCTGCGACGCGGCCGCCAAATCCAACGCCGCCACATCAAGAAACATCAACATCATACTCCCAAAACTAGTCTCAAACACTGTCATAAACGGCTTCACCGCCACCTCCGAGGGGTCAGCACTACAAGAAAAAATACTTTCAATCAAATTTTAACTTTTAATTATACTTTTTACCCTCACTAAAAAAATGTGTCTTTTCTTGTAGTGCAGGGAGTGACAAAATCCACGGCCTCGGCCAATGCAGAGGCGACGTGAGCAGCGGTGACTACGCCACCTGCATGAGAAACGCAGCGAGGGATATACGAAGCTCGTGTCGGAACAAATCCGACGCAAGGATATGGTACAACTAGGGCTGTCAAAATTTACCGAAAAACGGTATACAGTACTTACCGTACCGAAAAATACCGAATATAACCGTAATTTTTGGTAAGTATGATACTGTACCGAATTTTTCGATAAAGTAAAGGTATAAATTTTTCAAATATTGAGGTATACTACCGCAGTATATACTAGAAAATTGGTATATACATATATCAATTTTAATTATGAACAAAGTAGTTTATTTATGAATTATGAATTATAGTTAATAAATATTAATGACAAATTACAAAAATATGTGAGTTTATTGATAACGGAAAAGATTGAACAAGACATATTTTTAGTTATATAACTAAATGGTTAAGATATAATCATACTAAATATTTTCCAAAAGTATGCTTTAGAAATATAAGTGTTTTATATGATTATATGACTACTTTTATATGGTTTAAATCTAGTAATTATATAACAATATAATAATATAATTAGTTAATATTTTAGTTATTAATTATCTGATATTAGTGGTTAATATCGAAAATCATGTTATTATAAAAATAATAGGGGTAAATGCTAAAATACTCATTTTGATAAGTAAAAAATAAAAAAATATCCACTTAAAAATAAAAGATAAAAAATACTCACTTTTTACAATAGCATGATGAAATTGATCATGTGTTCATGTTATTCAAATTTAAAATAACTTGAATAACATGATCACATGATGAAATTCATCATGTTATTGTAAAAATAACATGATCACATGATGAAATTCATCATGTTATTGTAAAAAGTAGGTATTTTTTATCTTTTATTTTTAGGTGGGTATTTTTTATTTTTATTTTATAAAAGTGGGTAATTTTACCTATTACCCCAAAATAATACTACTTAGTATTTTTTATATCTTGGATATTATTTAAGGTGTCATGTATTATAATTTACGTATGCCCATAATTTAAATATAAGCTTTTTGTATATATACCGTGAATGAAAGGTTACAAAGTTTGTATATATAATCGACCCACTCTTTTGATTTCCGGATAAATTGACATCTCTAATTCATGCAGTTTGAGATAGGTTTTTATGCAAATGCATGCTATAATTAAAGAAATATCTGTATATATATGTAACCTCTTTTGATTCAGTATGCATCTTATTTATGTACATTGTATACAGGTTCCAATCCTTTTAAAGGATTTATTCCTATCACAAATCTATGTCCTAATACTCACTATGTAATGAAACAAGTGATCAACATTAATATACATATTCTTCTTGATCTTCTTGAAAATGAAGCTAGTTGTTGGCTTGTCCAAAGCTTCTGGGAAAGGGGGTGGCGTCCCGAACATCGTTGAGTCCCGTCGCATAGAGAATGAACGGATCGAACATGAACGAGAAACCCGAGCATTTAACTGCACCGTGCCTACGAAGATCTAGATACCACTCGTACTGCTTCTTCTCTAGCCCCATTTCCTTAATCCTGCATGCAAGGAAATCATATATATGTGTATATATGCATAACTAGTTTCACGATCATGTGAGTTATTTAGTCTCACCTTGTACTCAACAAGCCGAAGCGTTCCTCGCTTTGGCTTCCTCTTATCAGAGTCCCAACCTAGAGAGTTGAGTGAGTAAGTAAGTAAATGATATGATGCAGTTCTTGATCTTGTGTTGTTGTTTTCTTACCTTTGGCACAATCACATCAAATGCTGCAGAGGTCTTCCCGTCCTCGTTGCAACGGACGTTGAACGGCTTGAGTTCTTTCGGGTGGTTGTACACAATCACTGCCTTCTTGTACACCTCCTCTGCTAAATAGCTGTTGCACAAACAAATTCATCAAGACATATAGTGCAGTGCTGCTATGAATGAGTATGATTTCTTTATGTTTCGTCTTCACCTTTCGTGTTCTTCGGTTAGAGGTTCGCCCCACTCCACTTGCCTCTCGAATTTCCTCTCTGCAGAGGCCTGATGCAGAAGCAAACCATCATAGATTTTGATTCACATAAGAGTTGGAAAGTAGTTTTAGTACTCTTTCCTTACCTGCTTTAAGGCCTTGACTGCTTCTGTGTAGGACACCTTTTCGAATGGGGCGGCTGCGATCAGTTCAAGTCGACTTATAACGTGTTTATCAACGCGTTTCGCCATGAATTTCAGATCTTCATCGGAGTTCTGCAGAATCCATCTGCATACGAACTTCAAGAAGTCGACTGCACACTCCATAGAGTCCTAAAATTGCACAAACACCACACCATCAACATCAACATTCGAGATTTAAGATTCAAGATTAAGGCGAGAAGGACCTCTAGCTCGGAGAAGGCCACTTCAATCTCAACCATCCACATCTCAGACAACAGTTTCTTGGACTCGGAGGGGCTAGCACGGAATCTAGGCCCGAAAGAGCACACGCTCCCGAGTGCGGAAGCGTAGCTCTCCAAATGAAGACGGCCGCAGACAGAGAGATTAGTCTTGCAAGAGAAGAAATCTGGAGTTGGGTGCACAGATTTCCCACTTTTGGGCCTTTGTGTTTGTTCCAAATGTGAGACGAGCTCGGTTGTTTTCTTGAGGTCTTGAATGGCTGCAGCCAAGGCTTCTTTGTTGCTATCACTTCTCTTGAGCTCTTCTACTTTCTTGCTCTTTCCTGCGATGGAAGCCCTTATCGCTTCGAGCTTGATGGAAGAAGCTGCAGACTCGTTGTCCTCGTCCTCTTCCACCCTCTTTGTCGCTCTTCCAACAAGAGGCGTCGCCACCACAAAACTCTCCCTCGAGCCGTCGCAATCCGTGGTGGTGATCACAGGCACTTGCACGTGCAGAAATCCATTTTCTTGAAAGAATGTGTTTGCTGCTTGCGTTAGGCCATCTCTTATCCTCATCACAGACGCCACCTGCAACAAAATTCAAAAGGAAACAAGACTTAAAGAGAGAGAGTGGGAGAGAGATGGAGAGAGAGAGAGAGAGAGAGAGCAACTGTGGTTGTTCTTGGTCGGAAATGAGGGGAAGCACGAAGATACTCGAGAGGCAAACGCTTCTTGGACAAAGGGTATCTGTCTTGATCGACTGTTCCAAGATGAAGGATTTTCTCTGCTTTGAGCTCTATTGTATACTTCTCCTTCTGCAGCAACGACGGCTTCTGCAGAGTGCCCTCCACTAAAATGCACGTGCCCGTAGGCATAACGTGCGCCGGCGGCGCCAGCGCCGAATCCACCACCACCTTCATTATTACCCAACTAATTTCAGCCAAAGAAAACAAAAAAAAGGGCTTGAAATTTCAGCCAAAAAAGAAACCTGGAGGCTTGAGACGCAGGAACCGTCGCTGATTTGGAGGATGGAGATGGAGGGCTGCACCGGTTTGGGGAGAATCGAATCGATCTTGTCGCGAATGCGTTGCTCGCCGCCGAAGGCTTTGATGAGCGACCTGAAAAAAGGGAGCTTTGTTTGGAGAACTTCCACGCAGCTCACGTCTTTGGGATTTACGACGGCGGCGGTGGGGGCCGGAAGCGGCGCCAATTTGAGCTCGCGGGAGGATTTGACCCAGCCTCCCACCACCACCATCCGCTGTCCGATGAGCCCCGCGCCGCCGTCGGGGCGGCCGGAGATCGATTTCACGGTGACCCTTTTGGAGTATTTGGAGAGAGGTAGTGGTGCTTCAGTTGGAGCTTGTTCTGAGGCCATTTTGAGATGATGAAGAATAAGAAGAAGAAGAGGTGTGTGTTTTGTGAATTGGTGGTGATGATGGGAATTGAGAGGGGAGGGTTGGGATTATATATATGTGTGTGAAGGGGGAAGAGACGATGCGTTGCTTGAGAGAGAAGATAATGGGTTTGGAGAGTTAGAGAGAGGAAGGAAAGGGATAGTTTGAGAAGCGGTGCACTGCACCTGGCCATGGTGGAAACCTTGAGAGAGAGGAAGAAGATGAAGTTGAAGAAGAAGGAAAGGAAGGAGGGAGGGATTGGTATTCTTGCCACGTCGGATTTCGCGGGAATTTTAAAATATCAGCTTTTATTTCTTTTGTTTAAATTATTCCTTTTAGTTTTATATTTTAAATATTTCGTTTCTCTCACTATTAGTTTTAAAATATTTTAATTTTAAAATAAGATATAAAAACGAGTTATAAATAATGAGACGATGGAGCAATATTAATAATCAACGACTAATTTCACCTCTATATTAATAATTCTATTATAACAAATCAAAAAATAATAAATATTTGAGTAATTATTTTATCTAAAAATGCCTTCATAAACCAATTATTTTAACAGTTACCCTTACTATCATTAAACGCATTATGATATATAATTTAATTTATAATTTTTTATTTAAGTAATGTTTGGGGTTATTTTATAGGATTAATGTCTCTAAGGTCCACCTGGGTGAACTTGTAGGCAAAAAAAATCACCATTTTTTCTCATTGTCAAGTAGGTCCATTCTAATGCACTTTTATTCAAAAAAATCCAAATATATTAAGGGTGTTCCCTATTTTACCCTTATTAACTAATTAATTATTTTTTTAAGGGTGTGGTGACATACAGGTGGTGGCAGCGATGGCGGCGGCGGCCGGAGTCCGGCGGCGGCCGGAGACCGGCGGCGGAGTCCGGCGGCGGCCGGAGACCGGCGGCGGAGTCCGGCGGCTGGAGACCGGCGCCGGTCTCCGGTGACCGGCGGCGGTTGCCGGCGGCCAACTGCTGCTGCCGGCGGCCGGTGACCAGCGGCGGAATCCGGCGGCCGGTGGTGGCGACCGGCGGCAACGGCAACGAGGCAAAGGGTGGTGGCAGAGGGAGAGAGAGAAAGAGAGAGAGAGAGATGCATAATGAACCATCAGTAGAGGTAATGAACCATCTAGCTTGATGACATGAACCATTACATCAGACATTGTTAACCATAAGAACAGAGGTAATGAACCATCTAGCTTGATGACATGAACCATTACATCAGACATTGTGAACCATAAGAACAGATGTAATGAACCATCTAGCTTGATGTCATGAACCATTACATCAGACATAGTGAACCATCAATACAGAGTTAATGAACCATCTAGCTTGATGACATGAACCATTACATCAGACATAATGAACCATCAGCACATAAGTAATGAACCACTGCATTAAATGCACCATTGAAGAAAGCTTGCGACTAAATTCTGTGCTAAAACCATTATCACCCAATTAATGAATGGAATCTGCTTGCGTTGCTGCTTGTAATTGAGAAACCTCAAGTTGAAGGAGATTTCTATGGGATTTCTCCTCGCCTACAACAAACATATACATATTAGAGGGCAGGGGCAGATCTGCGCAATAGAGGACAGGGGGAGATCTGCGCCGCCTCGCTGGCTAGCGGCAGCGTCGGAGGATGAGGCGCGGCGCCGCAGCGGCGAAGGCAGCAATCATGGCGTGTTGAAGAGGAGCAGATCTATCACGGTGTGGGCGGCAGCTTGAAGAGGGCAGATCTGTCGCAGCGTGGGCGGCGACGAGGCTGCGGTGGCCGGATAGCATGTCCAGCGGCGGCGGACTGGAGGGAAAGAGAAGGCGGCAGTGAATGAGATACCGAGAGAGGGTGCGGCTGAGTGAGAGAGAGAGGGGGGAAGAAATTTTTTGAGTGATCTGGGAGTTTCCATTCTAGAGGGTGCGGCTGAGTGAGAGAGAGAGAGAGGGAAGAAGGAGGGAGTACTTTTTTGTCCATTTACTTGTAATTTGGGCCTCTACAATAATAAGTTTTTTTGATGGTTTTTTTTGCCCAACATTTGGTCATAATGGACCGGCCCGTTTTTTTCCCTATTTTATAAGTGGTTAATATAGCCTTTTCACCTCTTCTTTTGTGTTGGGCTTTCAATAAGTATACTTTGGGCTTAGATATGGGCTCTTGCCAAGTTTGGGCCGCATTGGGCCCTCTCAATATTATACTGTTTCTCTTAAATTTGGGCGGAAGGAATATTTAATTTACATATATCTCCCTAAAATTTGATATAATTAAAATTTCCCCCCTTCCCTCAGTATTTGCTGTATTCTAATATTCCGGATTAAAAGGGTAAAAATACAATTGCACTAAATTTAATAATGTTAATTTATTAGATATTTTTGGAGATTATGCTATCTATATTAAATTGAGTAGCTCTTGCTTTTCCAAAAAAAAAAAGAGTGGTTTATAACTAAATTATTTTTCACTTATTATTTTCAATTAGATCTATGAGAACAAATTTGAAATAATTAATACAGCCTTGTATTTCCTTTTTAAATGATTTATTAATCATATAAATAAATGGTTTGAGTCTGAAATTATTGTTTCCACCTCCCAATTTCAATAAGTAAATCATTCTTCTATTTATTATCATGAATTGCGGGAGATATTTTTAGACTCTCTTGGACTATTCTTGGATCCATTTGTTTCTAGAATGATAGAGAACATTATTAACTCAATTATTTAGTAAACAAAAGCTAGTAGAAATCAAATGACTCACTTTGAAAGTCAATTGAGATTCTTTAATTGGGATTCAGCTTTTGGGTAGGTCCAATCTATAATCTAGAAAGTAGTATCACACACAATAAATTAATTGAATAATTTGAGCAGCTGATAAGCCATTTATGATCACATCTTGACCCTTTTTGGCAGTCAGGAAACTATACTATTTTCAGATAATGAGAGTGATTTTTTTGGGATTTTTAAATTGATTTTTATGTATAATTTAATTTTATTATTTTCATTAATCGTAAATGCACCAGTATATACAAAAATAACTCTCATTTATATAGTATTTATTCAAGTATAAATACGAGCTAAAAAACAATTTATATATTATAAGTTATTAATAATTCAAAATAATCTCATTCCAGTCCAAGTGAATCTATTTTTGGAACTTTTCTTGATCTTTTTTCTAACAAGTATTACATCATGTATTTGCATGAAAAACATCAATCACTCCCATCCCCAAATAAAAAAGAAAAAAAATGAGGCCAAAAAAATAAAAATAAACAAATGAATGAAAGAAATGTTTCAACAAGTTGGAAGATACTGGTACATGATTTTGTAGGTCTCATTGGAATAAAAGATCAGCAAATTGTTATTTGAAAATATAGTTTTGTCAGTTGGGGACCTCTTTTTGTTTTATTGCAATAGCATTGCATATATTAGCCTCTCTATCACTCCTTATGGTCAGTATTCATTCATCCACATCCCCTTCTTTCCCCCCTCTTCCCTTCCTAAAATCCTTCATATCCTTCCCCCTTTCGTCTAACGAGGCGACGATGGCGCTCTTGGAGACGCGTCTGTTCCTCCTCGTCTTGCTATTCGCACCACTTTTGGCGCGAGGTCGACTCATTTACTAAAGCTTCATGCATGTCTTTGCATTTTATCAAGAAAGATGTGAACTTGTTATATGAACTTCTTTTCTTTTCTTGACATTTTTTGGCAATGCTGCAGATTGCACAAGTTCAAGAGTTGGAATAGGGCATAGCAAAACTTTCAAAGGCTATCATGTTCCATCACAACTAAGAGAAGTTAGTCTTGAACTCTCATCATATGATGAATGTCTTGGATTTTGATTGATTGGTAGTTGTTGAAAATGCAGGGTAACCCTAGAAGGCTACTGATTGGATCAGTAGCCCCGACGTGCACCTACAACGAGTGCAGAGGGTGCAGATTTAAGTGCATAGCCCAGCAGGTTCCCGTCGAAGGCAACGACCCGATGAACAGTGCTTATTACTACAGATGTGTTTGTCACAGATAGAATTTTTGCACTTAAGTTCAATTTTTTGTTGAAATTTAGGAGCATCGATGTGAATCGAGTGTCGTTTTTGCCTTATGTTTGTATACTGTACTATCACTACTAGAACATATAGATGTTTGAGCCGTTTTTGGTTTGAGGTTTGGGGATGGTGCTTACAGACTTTGTTGATGAAGAGATGATTCTTGAGTACTGTTCTTCCAATTTTGTCCCCATTTGACTGTATCTTTTGCTGCATGAGTGAAAGTGAGAGGGTGAGAGAGAGAAACGAATCACAAGATAGTAAAATTTCATATTTCAAAATTTTGAATTTCTGTGCTCTGCTACCTCATTTTACTTGAGGTGAATGAGGCAGGAAACAAAAGGTATGAAGGCCAAAGACAAACAATTGACAGTCATCACATGAAATAATTGACAAAAGAGACACACATCATATTATAAAAGAAACTGTTCCTTTACTCCTTAGTACTTTACCAGGAAAGCAACAAAATTTTGCCTTCTAATCACATTGCATGTTCTTTATGATGATCTATAGCTGTTAATCCTGCATCAAATTTAGACAAATTCCACATCGAATGCACGCTCCACGTACAAGATACCTGCACTGGTCCTCACTTCACTACTCCTGAATACCATTCGAACAACGATGTATTCAAAGTTTGGAATATGTATTCAAAGTGTAGACATCTCAACATCGAAATACCAGAATATGGTCCTTGCATTTGTACGACTCATGAGCATGCTTCCGCTTTTTAATCACACGTACATCAACTTTAATGATGCAAATCAACGACAAACGCACATTTATTTATCATGGGCGTGGCGCGTGCACCTGCACATTCATAAGATACAAAATCATCAGGTGTGGCATCACTTTCAACATACACACCTTAGAATCTCCAAGTCATAATGGTTGGCGGGGTGGTGGGGGTTGGGGTGCAGAGGTTGCAAGAATGTCTCTAATGGTGAAAAAGGAATAAAAAAACACTGCAAGTGGCACATGTAAGTGGTCCCGAAGTGGAGGCATGAGGCTAGAGCACATGGGTAATCTTGTTTGAATGCAGTTTATCATTCACTAAATGGCAGAGCACAATTCATTAGGAGAGAAGATACGAGTAAGTAAGGAGGCCCCATTTTTTCTAATGTACAAGCCTTGCTGACTTGTACTTTGAAAAAGATGCAGCCTTTCAACCTATATTGAGAAGCTTCTGGCATCAACTTTTACTATGTATGATAAAGCCATTTTACCTTTTTTCACAGGCTGGTTGGTACCTCTTTCTGCAATGAGATATTTAATTCCCAATGTCCTATGCAGCACTTCGTTGCAGTAGATGCTTGTAGAAATGACTGGAACTGCAGTAACATCCAATGATTGAAGGAGCATAATAATGCTTTAAAATAAGAATTACCTTGAGTGTACTGCGGCTACTCCAGAAGCCCTTCACTGGTAAGATGGATAATTTTGAAGATAAAAAATGTAGAAATACACAGAGTCACTAATAAAATTAAGTCAAAAGTATGCCAACATGGCAAAAGAAGATGTTAGCATTGACCTTATATGCTGAAAATTGTTTGCATAAAGAATAGTAGTAGCTCTCTCTGAATCAGTTTGTCACTATTTTTTTACATGTATAAGATACATTCTCAATGGCATTTCAACATTTACATAATGATCCTCACTCACATAAATCTAATTGCAGGAATTACATATGACACTGTGTCCACTGGTTGGTTGCTGATGATATATGCATATGATCCCCAAAAGTACTAACCAAGCTAAATAAAGACGTGTGTCTTGATTTCATAATAGTGATCCTCTCCCTAGCAAAACCATAGGCTTATACTTCTCTCATCAACCAGAAGCAGTAATAAAGAAGAAAGCCCACAACCAGAAATTTCCAGGTTCTACGAGGATGAAGGTGGAGATCGTGCTGAGGATGAACAGGCATGATAAGATGAAGATGTAAGTTGCGCCAGAGCTGGAATTGCGCCACCTGCATAAAATCAAGTCCTTAACAAAAGACATGAGTGGTATACGGGGTTTGCATTTTACATAACTTCATATCACACAGTCAAATGTTGAAAGCGAAACATAATCTACAACTATTTATTTTGATTAGTTTAGACTCCACACTTTCTTGCAAACTTAACTAACAATTACACACCAAACGTAACTACATCTCTTAATTTGTTCTGGCAGCTGCTTGGGAAACATTTGCAAAGCATATAATGTTGGTTAACCAAATTGTTCAGAGGATATTGTGATAGTAAATATCCATAATATGTTAAGCTAATATACATAAGCAGTACACTGCGACAGCCATCTCACCTGCTAAGCCAGCACATCCTGATGAGAAAATAATTACAGGCGGGGCCTGCATAGAGAGAGTTGATTTTAGATTTATCTAACCATGAAAAACATACAGAAAACAGGATCAAGGAAAATGAATATAAGATAACCATCTCGATTACTGATAAGTAACACAAAATCGCATTAACAAATGAGAGCTGGTGACATGTAACATCACAAACGCTATATAGAACAGTAATAACTCTTTGGCTAGTAAAGTACATGTTATGTGTCAATAATTGACTCATTTTGGTATCATCAATCTTCAATCCTCCTTTCTGGTCTCAATTTGATGTAAAATCAAAGAGAAAATGCATTAGTAGAGCTCAAGCTAAATGTTCCAGACCTTCATCTATTGTACCCGCATTGGAAAAAAAGTTGCAAAAACTGAGAGATGTTTTATAGCCTTCAAGAAATACAGAGAGACTTACACCAACGAAGAAATGCAGCCACATGGGCCCTTTAATCCACCTCCTAACCATTGGCATAGCTACAGCAGTAAGAAGAACGTGACAGTGAGTTCTTCTTTATCCCATAATTCCCCTTCCCAGCAAAACTAAATTTTGCAGTACTTGCTAAGAACTTTGATTCTAATAGCAGTAATCAAAACAAAGAAATGGATGGTAAGGAACTACAAATGGATTTTAACTTGACATAACTAATTCCAATTAACATTCTTTCAAGTTCAGTCTGCTTTCAACATAGTAGCTAAGAACACGACTTGGAGCCAATAGTCGCATCCTTGAGCATGAAAAAAAAAAATGAAAAACATGATGACTATTTGAAAGCAGAGAGCTACCTACCTAAAAGATAACAACAACGGGAATTTCATCGAATATGTGTGTGCACAACTGAGTTCATAAAAAATGCTACTCAAAAGGAAATAAAAAAAGGATGAACTTACTATGGTTGAAGCCGTAGAAGGCGCCGGAAATCCCGCCTACCGCCGATCCTATCTAAATTCATGAGCAAAACCACAAAAACCAAAAATCATGCCGGGCAAAAAAAGAATAAAAATTCACCAAAAGAAAGAGAGATAGAAAAAAGAAGATCAAAAATGCACACCATAGAAAAGCTATCTCTAACCAGTGGCGGAATGGTCCACTTACTTGTCTCCTGAAATCATACCAAATTCTCAGAATAAACCGCCGAACTACGATCCGAAAAAACAAAAAAAGCAAGCTAATATTTACGTTGTACCATCTGCTTAGTAAGAGGACCAGCGCAGTGCGGGCACCGCATGAATTGATAATCAGCTTTTCCGCCGCCGCGATTAAGCTTCTGCTCCGCCATCACTGCACCTCGATTTGTTACTCTTCTGCAAAAGCAAAACACACTACTCGTGAATCATCATCATTAAAAATATAATTAAAAATAAAAATAAAAAGAAAAAACTAAGTGCAATTAGCACGGCCCATTAGTATGGGCTTATTGGACTGTTCAATTTAGGCCCAAACTAGAATTACATCCAGTTCAATATTTTAGGCCCAACTATTCATATCCTTTTTCTTTCTCTAATTTTCACAAAATATCATTTAATCTAAAACAAATTACAAAGTAAACAAATATTATGCCATTTTTTTAATTCTATTGTTTTAAGATTTGGAATTAATTTTGTATTAAAATTCTACCAAAAATATAAATAAAAAAAACATAATGCAAAAATAATACACTTGTACATCAGACTCGTTACACGACTTTAGCAATATGTGCTATAATTTCGTAGACGAAGAGAATATTCAATAAATAAAATGTCCGTACCAAATTGAGTAATAATCTATTCACAGGCCTAATAGTTCCTACGTTGCACATGCAATGTTTTGATAAATTCCAATATTTAAAAATGCAACCTGAGGAATCCACATCTTCGTATACATTCCTTTTACTTTTATTCTTTATTTTTTACATTATCGTTGTAAATGGATAATATGGAACAAGATGCTACTGCCCTAAAAAATAGACAGCCCCATTTGTAATTATATATCAAAATGGATCTTACATTATTTTTTTCATGTATTATTATTATATTTTCACTTTAATTTTGGAAGTAGAGATGAATTAATTAGTGTAGATTTAAATAAATAAAATGGGTGGGCTTGGGCCGAAGGAAAAAGTGGGAGGTGAATGGCGTGAGCGACTGCAGTCACGCTTATCTCGGGTTATAATATTATGTATTTATTTATTTATTGTTAGGTGCAATGTACACATCAGCGCAAGAAGTAGGCCCCACTTATGTTTTTTTCTTTATGGGGCCCACTAAGGTTATTGCAGCCAATGTTAATAAAATGGAGCCCACATTTGATACACTCCTCCAGAAGTTTATAATCCCTCCGTCGATACTTCTTTTTCGGCACGAGAATTAAAGAACTAAAGAGTGAATGTTATAAAGTGATGATGAAAATATATTATTTAATTTTATGTGTGTAATAAAAATTTTCTAAAAAAAAGACTACTCAAGCTAGTTGGGACGGCGCGAAGAAGAAGACGACTCAAGCTAGTTAGGACAGAGGGATTACTTTTATGGAATTGACTCGATTTTGTTGATTTTGTGAATATATATGAGTTTATTATTTTTTCATGATCTGTTTATGACTTTACATTTGAATTTTTAATCAAATTTTGTGCTAAAATAATTAATATTTTCATTGTGTTAAATATGATTTGTTTTTTTTACACTTAAAATAAGTGATATAAAAGATGAAAAAATTGTGATGTTCAGACATTTTAAATTATTGCCTTTACTATTTTTAGAAAAGATGAATATTAATCGGACAATTTAAAAAGTAAAACATAATATTATTTTTAACATGATATAATTAAGGCGATAATTAAAGCGTTCAAATAACATATTGTAAGCTCGTGATGAGCTCGAAGAGTATTAACCACTACATATTTTTAACTTATCAAAAAGATTGTTACTTTTTTTAATTATTTTTGAAAATAAGATATAGTTAGTTGAATTTACAATTTTCACGTTATATTTATCACATTACCCTTTAAATTTCTTTTGCAGTTAAAGCTATCCCCATGATTTTGCATATTAACGGAATAAAGATACTAAACAAAGGTGTAGCACTCTATAATTAAACATACAAACTATTTTATCTTATTTTATCAGTTCACGAATTTGTTATCAATGTTATCATTTTAAATCATACATGAATTACTTGATTGTTTGGGTAAGTGAACTTCTATTTATACACAAATTCAATTAAATACAATAAACGAGGTAAGTTCTAAATATTACTAAAAAAATATTTCATCCATCATACTAAATTTGACATATTTTTCTTATTAAAACGTCTCATTAATTTTGACACACTCAAAAAATAGCAAAAGTTATATATTCAAAAAGGTGTGGACCATACTACCTTTATATCTTTTACACTACTTTATATATTTTCCTTAATAACCGTACAAAAAAAAATGTGTCAAATTTATTGGGACGGAGGGATAGACAAAATAATTCAAGCCAAACTATTTTCTTAAAACCGGCGTGGAGTTAAAATGAGTAAAAAATTTGATGTAACATATTAAATTTATTGGTTTTGCCTAAGTTGGAGATTTTTTGTGTGAATGGCCACATTTTAATATGGGGGAAAGAATTTTATTTTATCATAATCATTATTTTCAAAAGTATTGCTCCCTTTCCTTCGTCCACCAAAATAGTTTACATTTGAAACTTTCCTTTTATAGCAAGTGAACCCACCACATCCACTACACACAACTCAATTTAAAACAATACTTTAAGTGGGACCCAAACTTCACTTACTACTCACAACCAATTTAAAACAATATATGAAGTGAGACCCTAACTCCACTCACTACATATCTCTATTAAAGTCAAAACACAATATTAAAACACGTACTGGATCAAACTGTAAATCATTTTTATGGACGGAGGGAGTATAAATTTCCAACGACTATTAGAAGTTTTCATTGGATTATCTGAATTGGGCTTCATATTTACCAGATTATATTGTAGGTCAATTTGAGTATATATGTATTACACCCAATAAATATACATTTACAAAATTATTCTATAAATATGTATTTAAATTCATGATAAATTAAAGGTCATACTATTAATTGCACTTTAGGGGAAACAAAAAAAGGTACACTTTAAATAAAAGGAAGGCATATAATAATTAATTTTCAAATAACTAATTGTATAAACAAAACCATACTTTATAGCTTAGACCCAATGTGAATATTAAAAGTAACCGGTAGCGCCAGTAGCCGGTAATCAAAGCGGGCCCCGCAAAATCCTTTTAAATACAAACCACCAGCATTCCTTATTTTATTTGCAGAAATTCACCAAAGTGGGATCAAAGGGTAATTTATTTCTCATTCTTCACAGTGATTTTCGGGAGAAGGAGAAAAAATGACTGAAACCAAACAAGGTGATTGCGAAGAGAGAGTAACACTAGATCTTCTCAAGAAAAAAATGGATGATTTTGCTAAAGAAAGAGACTGGGAAAAGTACCACAGCCCTAGGAATCTTCTTCTCGCTCTGGTAAAAAGCACTTCGATTAAAGCTTTTTTTTACTTGTTTACTTTATTTTTTCATTTTATGGATGGTGATGATGGATTGTTTCTGGAAATTTTCATCGCCTTCAAATTTTGAGTCCTTTTTTGGTCCAGGAAGTGTGAAGTTCGAAGTATTGTTACAACGTTTGTGAAAGTGATTTTTGCAAACCCTTTTTCCCCCATAAAGTCCCAATAAAATTGCGTGAAGCCCTTAAATTTCTTTGTACTTTACAAGTAACTTTCACTCAGTAAAGAGGAGAGAATTTGACTTATTGAATCCTAATCCGAAAAAATATGGTTTTAGGTCGGAGAAGTGGGGGAGTTGTCGGAGATATTTCAATGGAAGGGGGAGGTTCCGAAAGGGCTGCCTGGTTGGAAAGAGGAGGAGAAGACTCACCTGGGAGAAGAGCTCTCCGATGTTCTGCTCTACCTCGTACGCTTGTCTGATATGTGTGGGATCGATCTCGATAAGGCGGCGCTTCGCAAGATCGAGCTGAATGCTGTGAAATACCCAGTCCATGTCTGCAAGGGGTCTTCAGCCAAGTATAGTGATGATAGCTCCATTAATGGAGGGGATTGAGCAGTGAAGCTTCCTAACTTCCCTATTTTGTGTAAAGTGCACTATTCTCTTGAACTTTTATGGTGCTGATTTGGGAAGTTGTTTGGTATGTGATGGTTTGAGATTTTGTTATCTGTGGCACCAAGTGTTTGTCATTATGTCTCAGAGAGTCTTTTTGGTAGATGAATTGGACTATGAATGAATCATCATTCATTTCATCAGTCATCACCACCTTTTTCTAGAGATGTGGATTTGTTGTGTGAATTTGGACTGCCTTTCTTGATTTTGACTTTATCATCTTTCATTTCACTTGCTTTTGTGTGCCTTTTCTTTTATTTTTCTTGATAAATCCACAGTCACGTTATGATCATTAACATTTTAGTTTAATAGGATAAAAATGAGTTCTTAAAAATTTATTATTTTATTCATATTTTTATTACTTTCTGTCCCACTAAAAATGGTCCGTTTGACTAAAAAACTCTAGTCAAACGTGACCACTTTTAATGAGACGGAGAGAGTATTAAATTCGTGGTATAAAGCAAATTTATCATATATAAAAATGATTAATACATGTAGATGAACAATAAATTTTTATTAGTTTTCACATTACAACCATGATTTTTTAATTTATTAAGTTTAGAGTTTAGTGTTGTATCGTAACATAATAAAATTAGAATTATTTTATTTTATTAATAATAATTTATAATTGGTGTAACTCAATTTGTGATTTTTGGTTTGGAGTAGTGTACACACTTTAAATTGAGACAGTAAATAAAAAGTTCTTAAATGTTGAGTATATGGGTAAAATAGTGTATTTTATATTTTATTGTAAAGTATAACATATCATTTCTAAAATAGTAAAAGTTATTCTTTTAAAAAGTGTGGACCCTACCAACTTTATCACTTTTACACTTTTTATACACTCTCTTTTATAATTATGTCCAAAATTTTTATGTCATACTTATTAGAACAGAGTGAGTATATATTTTTATACATAATATGATGCATAGTGATTTGAATAGTATATTGTCACAAGGTGTTTTGTTCACATGATTAGGCATCTAAATTAGTTTTATAACATGTTCAGTTTGAAAGTTTATACTTCAAACTTAATATCGAGATAATGTTGTATATAATTAGTCGTGACTCGTGAGTCATGAGTCTTGATCCACGTTATGCGACAAAATTAATATCTGATTATCTCAATCCATATTAATTTCGACTAATGCAATCTCGGTACATCTTAATTTTGAATAATCTCAAAATTAATTTAGTCATGGCAAGTGATATTCCTAAAAACCCAGTATTATAAGCTGCATTTCTCGAAAAAGAAATGGGCCATGTTTCTTTCCTAATAAGCCCATGCAACATAGTGACATTTCAACTAATCTTTGTATGAATTTAGGCCCTTTCATTATCTGCAATGGATGCATGCTTTCGCCCATATTTCATCACCCACTCACACACTAATCATTATTACATTATTGAATATTGATAGGTAAAAATTGTAAAATCAACTACATCTTCAATTGGACTGTCCCATCGATTTTCATTGTAGCAATAATTCTTTTTGTATGCTGTAAAAATAGCACTTAATGGCATTAATTTATTTTGTATGGAACCCTTTTGCATCCCAACACACACTACTCATCAAATTTGTTCGTTAAAACACACCCACCCACACTACACTACACTACAAGTTCATCTAAATCTCATCAATGTCGGCGCAGGTGAACCAATTTATCTTTCTTAGTAGCTAGATTGATTATTGGTTAATTAATATTACAAATTGAAAATAATTAATTGGCAGAATTGGTTTCGTTTCTCGTTTAATAAATTGTATTGCGTGCAGGGTGCAATATATTGGAGTATAAACTAGTATTAATATATTCACAAAACATGCACATAATTAAGAAGAAATTAAGAGTTGTTCTTTGCAGTGTTGGAGGGGTTTTCCAACTTTCCCCTATTCTCTAATTTCTTCACACATGCAAGAAACTAAACCTTATAAACTAAGCTCACAATTTTGATTTTTGCAGATCATAAATATATATATACATCTTATATATATACATCTTAGCAAGCAACATATATATACATCTTGATCCAGATTTAATTTCTTGCAATTCATTTTGCTGACTTCTTGCACAGGTGATGGTCCCTTTCACGTACGTCGAGTTCATGGAGGAGCTGACTTCTTTGGTGAAAAAGGGAGCCATCTCAATGAGCAGAATTGATGATGCAGTTGAGAGAATCTTGAGAGTCAAGTTCATCATGGGCCTTTTTGAGAATCCAATGTCTGATCGTACGATGATGAAGCACTTAGGATCCCAGGTTGTATGTAATAAAGAATATTTATAGGGTTGGGATTCTAGAGCAGAGTTTGTTACTAATCATAATGTACTAATCAACATTGTGTAGGAACACAGACAACTAGCTCGAGAAGCTGTAAGGAAATCACTAGTCTTGTTGAAAAATGGGAAGAATGTTAGTAGTCCTCTTCTTCCTCTGCCGAAGAGAGCACGAAAGGTGCTCGTTGCAGGCAGCCACGCCCACGATATCGGGAGGCAGTGTGGAGGGTGGACTATAGATTGGCAAGGGCAATCCGGGAACATCACATTAGGTATATATATGTTGCTTGCTAAGGCTATGTTTGGTATCCATGACACGATACTCATCTCAAGATTCGGTAGGTACGACGATTCTGGATGGCGTGAGGAGCTCTGTTGATCGAGGCACGGAAGTCGTGTACATCGAAAACCCGGAGAAGGAGGGCGTGGCATCGTCTAACTTCTCATACGCGATCGTGGTGGTGGGGGAGGAGCCTTATTCGGAGTACTACGGTGATAGCAAGGAGTTGAGGCTAAGTGAGAGTGGTTATGATGTGATTTCTAACGTCTGTGGTGTTCTAAAGTGTGTCGTGGTCGTTGTCTCTGGGCGGCCTGTTGTGATCGAGCCTCACGTGGATGGGATCGACGCGTTGGTGGCTGCTTGGCTGCCTGGGAGCGAGGGCGGGGGCGTGGCTGATGTGCTGTTCGGGGACTACGGGTTCAGTGGAAAGCTGTCGCGTTGTTGGTTTAGAAGTGTCGAGCAGCTCCCGATGAACGAGGGCGATTTGGGTTGCGATCCGTTATTTCGGTTCGGGTTCGGTCTCACTACTATGGCTAGTGGAGTTGTAGCAATAGAGTAGAGAAACTAGTTAATTTGGTAGCTTTTGATTCTTCAGAAGAGAATTCTTAAAATGATTCACGAATTATTGGAAGTTCGAAAATTGACTCATTAACACTTAACAATATTCGTCAACTATTCAAAATCGACTTATTAAGATTATAGATATAAAAAACCAAGTGGAAGTTTAACAAGGAATCACCAGTCAGTTATGATCGTTGGATAACGTTTCCAACTAATTATAGATATAAAAAAACAAGTGGATAAGATAATTAAAATCAAGTATCAATAGAAGGATAAGATTTCTTGCCTGATTTTGCTTTCCCAAGGAGAAGATACTTGTCATAAATGTACAGTCTAATCGAATTATTATTTAGTATTATTATAAAAATAGGAAATAAATCACAAATACTATATAATCGAATTATTATTTAATACTACCTCCGTCCATGATAGAAGTTTATAGTTTGACTCGGTGCGAATTTTAATGTAGTGCTTTTGACTTTAATAATGATATGTACTGAGTGGAATATGAGTCTCACTTAAATATTATATTAAATTGATTTGTGTGTAGAGAGTGTGGTGAGTCCGTTACCATAAATGAAAAATTTAAAGTAGAAAGATGTCTTGTGGACGGACGAAAATGATAAATTAGGAACTTGTTTCATGGACGGAGGGAGTATTATTATAAAAATAGGAAATAAATCACAAATACTATATAATTCGAATGGACGGAGGGAGTATTATTATAAAAATAGAAAATAAATCACAAATACTATATAATTCGATTAGGCGTTGCTTTTGATTATAGTAATTAAGAAATGTATATTTAAAATTATAAAGAGCATAGATTGACTATAGAAATATATATTATTTAAAATTATGTATGTAATAAAGATATATACAAAGAGTATAAAGTAACTTAATTGTTATTGGACGAAAAAGTAGTTGGTATAGTCGTTGATATAATATAGTTGTAAGTTACAATAACGTTGCAACTCTCCATGCAGCTCCAAAAATCATTCTGTTACTAAAAACTACTGTAATTCTTCAAAAGGTTCCCAAATTATTGCATATCGTTGCCCTCTTCATTCTTGAATTCGAACATGTTGTGTGTGTAGTCTTTCTTGATTTTGCCTTTTGTTTTTATTAGTTTCAAGAAAGTAGTAACATGGGAGCTCTCTGATTAAGGTTTTCGATCATGGGCATGGGGAGGCTCACGGCTGCGGCGGCGGTGCTGTGGCTGTGGGCGGCGGCTGCGGCGGAGTACATGAAATACAAGGACCCCAAGCAGCCGGTGGAGGTGAGGGTTAGAGATTTGCTGAGTAGAATGACTCTTGAAGAAAAAATTGGGCAAATGACACAGATTGAGCGCAATGTTTCTTCTCCAGATGTCATCAACAAACACTTTATTGGTAACAAATTTTTGGTGATTATTTTGGTTGGGTGTTTTTGTTGGGAATGATTTTTAAGATTGATTCTGAAAGAGTTGGGTTGTGTTTAATGTTTAGTGATAGAATAGCCCTTTTCTTGAAATGATTAAACTTGAAGAACCCTAATGCTGAGCATTGATGTTATTGTGAAAATTGCTCAATTTTTGGAATGATTGAGCTTGAAAGGGGATAATGTTGAAGATTGTGTACTTTTGAAAGCATTTTGGTAAAATTCTTGGATTTAAGTTCTTGATGTAAGATACTGATATACACAAACTGCAGCAGCAAAATCCATCCATTTAAGTCTTTCTTGATGTGTTGTTACTTCCCTTTGTTGTTGATCTCATTTCAATTTGATGATTGAAACATTGAAATCACTGCTTAAGTATCAAAATCTGTTACTAATTTGCTGAGAACAGGGAGTGTGGTGAGTGGGGGAGGGAGCGTTCCGCGCCCTAAAGCTTCTGCTGAGGATTGGGTCAATATGGTGAATGATTTCCAGAACGGTGCTCTCTCGACCCGTCTAGGAATACCGTTGATTTATGGGATCGACGCTGTCCACGGAAATAACAATGTGTATAAGGCCACCATCTTCCCCCACAATGTAGGCCTTGGAGTCACAAGGCAGGTCCATTTTCCCTTCTTGCTCGCCTTTTTGTCGTATAACGTTTCTTGAATCGGTTATTTGCATCAAATGCGTTAGGGATCCGGAGCTAGTAAAGAGAATAGGCGCTGCAACGGCTCTAGAAGTTAGAGCGACGGGGATTCCTTACAGCTTCGCACCCTGCATAGCTGTAAGTGAATCCAGGGCTCATATGGAGTGGCTTATCTTTGTACATTGCTTGGTTTTGCTTGGGATTCATTAGTCCTCTTTGCAGGTGTGTAGGGACCCGAGATGGGGTCGTTGTTTCGAAAGCTATAGCGAAGATCATGAGATTGTGCAGATGATGACTGAGCTCATTCCTGGCCTACAAGGAGAAGTCCCATCAAGTTATCCGAATAACTTCCCATTTGTTCAACCTAGGTAGATATTAGTAACATTATTGTCTAATCCTAAAAATGGTGTTTCGATGTTTGGTTCGAACTTGAATACGGCTCGTGTTTCTTGTGATCAAAGGGGAAAAGTTGCAGGATGTGCAAAGCATTTTGTGGGAGATGGTGGGACTGTTTATGGCATCAATGAGAATGATACAGTCATAGACTGGGCTGGGCTGCAAAGCATCCACATTCCTGCTTATCTCGACTCGATCAGAAAGGGCGTTGCAACGATAATGATCTCATACTCTAGCTTGAACGGAGTGAAGATGCACGTGAACTACGATCTCATAACCCGATACCTAAAGAACACACTCAAGTTTGAAGTAAAAAAGCTCCACACGTTCTGCTCTACAAATTTAGATCAAGCAGCAAAAGGCCTAATGGTTGGTTTCCTCTTTGTTTGGAATCTTGCAGGGCTTTGTGATCTCTGATATGCGCGGCATTGATCGCATCACAGACCCGCCTCACACGAACTATACTTACTCCGTTCAAGCCGGGATTCATGCTGGAATCGACATGGTAAGCAATGCATCAAGATTCACATATACTTTTATGAACAAGCTCTTGATCAGCAAGTGTAGTCTATGAACTCATCCTTTTACTGATTTTGTCACAGATCATGGTTCCAGAAGTCTATGGGGAGTTCATAGATGATCTCACACTACTAGTGAGGTAGAACGTTGTCCCGATGAGCAGAATAAACGACGCCGTGAGAAGGATCTTGAGGGTCAAATTCATCATGGGGCTTTTTGAGAATCCATTGTCTGATCTCAGTTTTGCTGACTACCTTGGAAGCCAGGTCAATCTCTAGAGCGCCCTTGAAAGATCGAGTGTCGTCGTTTCTGCATTCGTACTGCTGAAACGAGCCTTGTTTCTTAGCCTCTTTGATCAATTCTTGATGCAGGAGCACAGGGAACTAGCTAGGGAGGCCGTGAGGAAATCACTCGTTTTGTTGAAGAACGGTGAAGATGGAGACGAGCCATTGCTCCCTCTTCCGACGAGGTCGGAGAGGGTACTCGTGGCCGGGAGCCATGCCGATAATATAGGCAACCAGTGTGGTGGATGGACCATTGCTTGGCAAGGTCTATCAGGAAATATAACTATTGGTGAGTTAATTTTTTCTCTACATATGTTTTTGTAAAGCCTTAGTTAAGCACTGACCTAGAACTTGTTGTAGGGACCACAATCTTGACCGCGGTACGGAATGCGGTCGACCCCACGACGGAGGTAGTCTACAACGAGGAACCCGATAAGGAGTTTCTACGGGCCCACAACTTTTCGTACGCGGTGGTAGTCGTGGGCGAGATGCCTTATGCAGAGACATCAGGTGACAGCACGACCCTGACCATAGACGGGGCCGGCTACTCCACGATCAACAACGTGTGTGAGGCTGTTAGGTGTGTGGTGGTGCTTGTCACCGGGCGGCCCGTGGTGATCGAGCCGTATCTCGGGAAAATCAATGCATTGGTTGCTGCATGGTTCCCCGGGACCAAGGGGCAAGGCGTTTCGGATGTCTTGTTCGGTGAGTATGGTTTTACGGGGAAGCTCGCCCGTACGTGGTTTAGGACCGTCGATCAGTTGCCGATGAACGTCCGAGATGAGGACTATGATCCTCTCTTTCCATTTGGCTATGGCCTCACAACTAGTCCTAGGGTTGTGAGAGCTTCACAATAGCTTTTCTTTATTATACTCTCATTCTTTGGTGGTTTATGCACTTTTAGTTTATTTAGTATTGTCTTCTTTTTTCCTATGTGAAGAAATGTGCCACACCAACAATTTATTTCTCATTCATGAGATTTGGTTGGAGATTATAAATGTTGAATTATTTAAAGAAGCATATGTATGATCAATAAACTATTGTTACATCAAATTATAGAATATTACTGAAATAGTTATACATATGACTTGCACTAATTTAATAAATTCAATGGCTATTTAAGTAGAGCCGGCAAAACGAGCTGAACTGACTGATTTGGCCCACAAATTGATCAAAAATTACAAGTTTGGACTGATCTGGTCAATTTATAAAATTTTATACTATAGATATCATTTTGAGTTTGATTGGGTTATATATTTTCTAAACAGACTAGTTTTCGACCTAACCCAATCTAATACCTTTCCGGCTCTATCTTAAGAGTTAGATTATGTAATTCCACTGTTTTTAAAATTAAATTACATTAAGTTTAAATTATATAGTCGTATCATGAAAAATTCGAACCCGAAACTTATTGTCATTGGACATTAACATCACTACCAGTAACCTAAACAATCCATCCACACTATAATTCAACTGTTTTTATCAAATACATCTCACCTTCATTTTGCTTAATTTTTACTTTTATTTGGAAAATAATCTATTAATGCATCTCGGAAGACTCTACTCAAGATGCAATTAGCATGTGATATAAATTGTTTTCAAACTCATTTGAGGGTAATTCAAGAACATAATAAATAATTATCAATCAATGTCACAAAAGAATTTAAATTTCAAGACAACTAAATTGCTAAAAAAAAAATCTAGCCATAATTATTTTAAATTAATTGTAAAAAAAATGATTTTTTTTCCAAAAAAATATAATGTAAAATACTTTATATGTCATTGAATTATAAAATATAGTTAATGGCAATTTACTATGTAAGGAAAATAACCTCTTTCCGACTCAATAATGTAGCTTCATGCATATTTTTTTAGTATGCAGATCAAGACATCTTATTAAAAGTGAATTTAATTTAATGAGTTATAGCTACTTTTATTGTAAAAAATGGAACAACTTTATTGTAACAATCCTGAAATTATATTATTGGATCTAATTAATAGAATAGGAGTACATTGTAGAACTAAAAAGTCAAATCTAATTACTGTAATAAACAATTTTGATTGGCAACGGTCGACAATTTGAATTTGGGGAGAAGGAATGACTTATTCCACACTAAAGACAAGATTAAATGGTAATTAATATATTAATTAATCACCATATTAAACATCAATCAAGATTAAATCTGAAATAAAGGATCCGTTGCAATCGTGTTGGACCCTTTTCAAATCAGTACTAACCCAATTGTCTGAAAAGGAAGTGCAGTATTTATTTTTGATGTTCCCTTTTGTCGGTTGGTAAAATATCTAAATAATTTAAAATCATGATGTTTATTCATGATAAAAAAATAAAAATATGATTCAAGTACCCAAAATAATATTTTATTAAGGTAAACGAATTTAATCTTGTTATTTTTCATGATAATTTTACAAAAGTAAATCTATTCTTGTAAATTATTTCGTAAATTGCATGAGTTAATCTATTCTTAGTATGATTATTATCTAAAAAATTATTCTTTTTCAAATTTAATCATTTCTGTACCATGCCAGCCACCATGGTTGAATCTTCAAAGCTACATTGGAAAACCCCGAAATACCCCCACCCGTACACTCCTCAGTTCACACCCCATAAACCCAGCTTAACATTATATATATAGACATGGATATACATTTATTTGAGGAAAAAGGTTCAGCTCTCCTACACAACATAGTTGTGTTCTTGTAAGTCGGCCTTTTTTTTTTTTTTTTTTAAATTATCAACTGTAGTGTCAATCATTGTACAATTTCGGCTAATGCTGTATATGCTAATGTGAGTTTTGCTTCTCTCTTTGTTTTGATAATGGATGCAGACAGGTCCAAAGCAGCTATGGGGATGAACAAAGTTAGTATGTGTTTAGTGTTCATGTGTGTGTGGGCTGCTGTCACAGAAGCAGAGTACGTCAAATACAAAGACCCCAAACAGCCTTTGAATGTGAGAATCAATGATTTGATGAAAAGAATGACTCTTGAAGAAAAGATTGGGCAAATGACACAAATTGAGAGAAAAGTAGCCTCCCCTGATGTAATGAAACAATATTTCATAGGTAAATAATACAGTTTTCTTTTTTCATCAAGATCTCTCTTTTTTGGCTATTTGGTTCATCTTTTGCCAGATTGAAGAAAAGCCTAAGAGGGTTTTTGTGGGTTTTGGTATTCAAGTTTATATTTCAAGAAAAGGTTCAATTTTTTTTGAGCAGGGAGTGTGTTGAGTGGTGGAGGAAGTGTTCCTGCGCCTAAAGCTTCTGCTGCAGACTGGGTGAACATGGTGAACGACATTCAAAAGGGCTCTATTTCCACAAGGCTCGGAATACCTATGATCTATGGGATTGATGCTGTTCATGGCCACAACAATGTGTACAAAGCTACCATTTTTCCTCACAATGTTGGACTTGGTGTCACCAGGCAAGTATAGATGCACCAATCTGTATCTAGACATCAATGTGTGTGGATAGGGCTTTCTTTAGTGTGTGAAGTAGTGGGTTTTGATTAGTCTTTGTGGATAACATGCTTTTTGAGAAGTTGGGATTTTATTTACTATTGCCTTTGTAACTTTATTGATACATAGATGTATTAGTCTATTTTTGTCTTGCCTCTAATTAAAGATTCAAGATTTAGATGCTATTATCACCACTAATTGTTGGCAAGAACTGTAAATAGGGATCCAGAACTTTTGAAGAGGATTGGAGCAGCTACTGCACTAGAAGTTAGGGCCACGGGAATTCCGTACGCCTTTGCTCCCTGCATTGCTGTAAGCTCAATTTTCCCCTCATTGCACTACTCTTGGTCAGTTGCTTCGTGTTATAGATTCATAATCATTTGTTATTATTAGGTCTGTCGGGATCCGAGATGGGGCCGTTGCTACGAGAGCTACAGCGAAGATCACAAGATCGTTCAAAGCATGACCGAGATCATTCCTGGTCTGCAGGGTGATCTCCCTGCTTCCAAGAAAGGCATTCCATTTGTCGCTGGAAAGTATGCTTTCTTTTATCATCTGAACTTTACACTGCATTTTCACTTATCCTTTCCCATTTCCTATTCAGTTGAATAATGTGTGTGACATTATTACATGCCAAAAGCTTTGTTAGCGTCTGTTTCAAGTGCCATAATGTGTGATGGTTCACTTTCATTGAGGTTGTTAAGCATTTATTGTCCACATCTAGAAAATAATTGACAGATCATAATGGTGGCCCATCTTATTGTTCACAAAGGTTTACAGGAAGAATTCCTTTAACTCACAATCTTGTTTATCTCTTATCAAAGGACAAAAGTTGCAGCATGTGCAAAGCATTTTGTGGGAGATGGTGGCACGATCAGAGGACTAGACGAGAACAATACCGTCATCGACTCCAAAGGCTTGTTCAGCATCCACATGCCTGCCTACTACAACTCTATCAGCAAAGGCGTTGCCACGGTTATGGTCTCTTACTCGAGCTGGAACGGGAACAAGATGCATGCTAACCGGGATCTTATTACCGGCTTCCTCAAGAACAAACTCAGATTTCGGGTAAATAACTAAATAAGAATCAGTTCATCTACTTTTCAAAAATCACGATGAAAGAGTTTCTAACCAATGCTTTTATGTTGCAGGGCTTTGTTATATCAGATTGGCAGGGGATCGACAGGATCACGGATCCACCACACTTGAACTACTCGTATTCCGTTGAAGCCGGAGTTAGTGCTGGAATCGACATGGTTAGAACTTAGTTTTACTTGCATCAGATATTACCGTTTAAGCAATAGTAGTGTAGCTCAGACATTTTCTTGATCTTTTTTTGCAGATTATGGTACCTGAGAATTTCCAAGAATTCCTCAACGGTCTGACTTTGCTCGTGAAAAGTAACGCGATCCCTATGAGCAGGATCGATGATGCTGTGCGTAGAATACTAAGGGTGAAGTTTGTCATGGGACTATTCGAGAATCCTCTAGCTGATCTCTCGTTAGCAGACAAACTCGGTTGCCAGGTTCGTATTCCATTTCTTGTTTCCATCATCATCTCGCGCTCAAAATGAGGCCGTTTTTCGGGTCGAGTGAACGTGTTTTGTGTATTACAGGAACACAGGGAGCTGGCAAGGGAAGCTGTAAGGAAGTCTCTCGTCCTGTTGAAGAACGGCAAAGGCGCGAAATATCCATTGCTTCCGCTTCCGAAGAAAGCTACCAAAATTCTAGTAGCAGGAACTCATGCTGATAACTTGGGATACCAATGCGGAGGCTGGACTATCGAGTGGCAGGGCGTTCAAGGCAACGACCTCACAGCCGGTTTGTCGTCAAGCCCGTTTCGCTTTTTATACAAAAGAACTTACTCGTTCGAGTTCTCTAGTCTAACTTAAATTCTACCATGTATGCTGTTTACAGGAACCACAATCCTAGCAGCCATCAAGAAGACAGTAGACCCTTTGACACAAGTCGTCTTCTCCCAGAACCCAGACGAGAGCTTTGTGAAGGGCGGCGGGTTCTCCCACGCGATCGTGGTAGTGGGCGAGGTCCCGTACGCGGAGATGTTCGGCGACAGCACGAACCTGAGCATCGCGGACCCCGGCCTGAGCACTATCAAGAACGTCTGCGGGGCCATGAAATGTGTGGTGGTCGTTGTGTCGGGCCGCCCCGTCGTGATGGAGCCATACATGAGCCAGATCGATGCCCTCGTGGCCGCATGGCTGCCGGGAAGCGAAGGGCAGGGGGTGGCTGATATGCTGTTTGGGGACTATGGGTTCAGTGGGAAGCTTGCAAGAACATGGTTCAAGTCTGCGGATCAACTGCCTATGAATGTTGGAGACTCACATTATGATCCTCTCTTTCCTTTTGGATTTGGGCTCACAACTAAACCTACATTGTATTAAGATTATAGAGAACAGAAGTAAATTGTTGGTGACTGTATTTTTTATGTACTAAAGTATAAGTATTTATTATGTATTTATGTACTACTGCAGATTTTCAAGTAAATGAGTATGTTAAGGAAATCACCCTTTGTAGTTTAATTCCTTTAATATTAACTTTAATTCTTTCTTTATTAAAGGATAATAATTCTTTTATTAATCATTTTTTGAAAAATAAATTTATCCCTCAAACACACATTAAATTTCAATATTACAAATATTGTTGTTCTAATATATATAAAAAAAAATGCTACACATGAAATCTCCAAATATTTTTGTTTCTCTTTCAGGATTTCATTAATGCCAAAAACATGTGGTTTCATCACATACAATTACGAAGAAAATAAATGATCTTCGAGGAGATAGTCTGAAGGTACAACCTTACAACTTAACTTACAAGCAACAGGCTGCAAACACCCCCCCAAAAAACCAAAGAAAGAAGAAACTAAAAAGAATGGCTTATGCCAATATACAAAATTTCCGAGTTTCACTAACTTTCTATCCTCAAAAAAGTTAAACCAGATAGAGAGGCTTCGTCATTTCTTTGTATAGGTCAAGTATGGATCTTGAGCAATAGCTAACACATCAGGCCTATCTGCTTGATTGTAAGTTAAGCAACGACGAATAAAATCCTGCACCGGCAATGAGTTTTGCATAAACAAGCAGAAATTTTGGCCAAAGACTTTGAAAAATTCATGTCCTCTAAATCCCAATCCATAAATCTGGTTCTTGTTATGTTTCAAGAATCAAGAACAGTAAAACCAGCCAGCCGTTTATAGATTCTCTTATATATGCGGTGCGCATGCAATTTCATAAGTGCAAGATATGGACAAGGGATGGAGCATGCAGTATTTGTACCTTTGCCTCATTAGATACAGAGGGTCTTGAAGGGAATTCGACTTTACGGGCATTGACAATTGTGTCTTCGCGAAGAATTCGCTCTTGACTCTGATCATGCCCAAAAGGCCTTCTGCCAAAAAGGATTTGGTACAGTAGGACACCCAGAGACCAAACATCAACCTGTTCCGAGCATCGCTAGGTGAGCTAGTGAGTAGCGAACTAAATCCTTTGCATAGATAAAATGTACTCATTGCAATTTACAGCAAAGAAAAAAAAAACTCGAATTACTGACCTTTGAAGAAATTAGAGGTGTCCTGCTCAGTTCAAAACATTCTGGAGGCAGATACCTGGAATTGTCAGTGTTAAATATTTTTTTCAGGGAATATAGAAATAAAAGAGAAAATAATCACATTAAAAGTCTACACGGTTAGTGCAAACAGTTCAAGTAACGGAGTAAGTGAATGATATATATATATATATATATATATATATGAAGAAGGAAAAAAAACTGGTATAGAAATTTCAATGAGACGCACTCCAACACAGAGGGAAAACGTATGGAGAGAGAATAAATTAACAATCAATATAATATATTCAGTAGATCTACTGGCTGCTATACTTGAAGCAGAAAAGCAAACAAATTGAAGGCTAAATAATCTACTCACCAATATGTACCAGCGCCCTGGGATGTAAGTTCCATGCCTTGGGATCCAACATCGTCCTCCACAATCTTGCTAAGACCAAAATCTGTGACTTTAGCAACTCCAAATTCGTCAAATAGAACATTTCCAGGTTTCAAATCATAATGAATAATTTTTTGTGATCTTTTATTCAGGTAAACAAGTCCCTGAAAGATCTGGACCACAATTATTCTAGCTTCTCTCTCTGGGAGTACCGGTGTTGCTTTAAGAAGGGCGTCAAGATCCTTGCCTGGAAAGGAGAGAGAAGACTAAAAGTTAGCATCAACTTTAAGGTAAGTACGTATCATTTATACAGAGTGACAACCATAATAATGGCACAGAATATGCAATTTATCAAATTTTTGCAACCACCAACATGGAGTTCTATTGGAAAAGTATTTGTCAATTCATCTATATGAGAAAAACATTTTACATGAGAAAATCACAAACTGGCCAAAATTCATCTTTGGGGATAAATTGATAATTGCAAAGAAATAAATGTGCCAAAAAGCTAAGGACCACTTTTGGTTGGATAATAAAGTCCCTTCAATATTTATGCCATTTCGAGGAAAAAAATATTCAACTGATGATATAGCTGGAATGTAATTAATCATACCACTGCAATACTCCAACACTGTGCAAAATGTGTTATGATCAATCTCGAAAATGTCCCAAAGTCGAACTATGTGACGGTGGACCAACGTTTTATGAATATTATATTCCCTGATCGCATGCCTTATATAGCTTTGTTTCTTCTCCTCACTCCACTGAGCATTCAAACCATGTAGCTTACAGGCAACATATCTATGTTCCACCAGGTCAAAAGCCTGCACATGATTTACCAATAGTATAAGATTCTTATCTTCGTTATCAAAATTGAAGAGGGAATAAACTCCAATTTTCACAATAAGAAGTTGCATGTATCGGGATGTTAGTTTTTCAACAAGGAATCAAATGTACAAACATATCCCTGACCTTATAAACTTCACTAAATCCTCCTTTGCCCAAAAGGTTTAAGAGAGCATAACGGTGATGCAATATCTGAAAATTGTTAAAACGAGAGCCATCCTCATCCCTTATACGTTTCATTTCACGTATAAGTCTTCCTTTTTCCAATTCACAGCGATCCCTTTCACGCATTACAGCTTCCTCCTCCTAAAGACGGGTTTGGGTGGAAAATTATGAAAGTTATTAAGAACAATTAAGGGAATAACTAAAAGAAGAAACAAACTTACACGCTTAATGCTGGCAAGACGAGACTTGAAAATTTCATCCTGCATGAGAATGTCTTCTTCCTGAACCAAACCCTCTGTTTCAGCTACCTCACCCTTATCTGGAAGAGAAAAGAATGCCATATTTTTCATTATACTGGCAAAAAGAATCATAGACAAATCCGAGACAAACAGGAAGAATAAGAAACAAAAGAAATTGTGAAAAACTCATGCCATATTTCAATATGACGCAGAGACTTAGGTTAATGGATTACTTTACAAAAGCACAAAATTTGCATAACAATGGAGTCCATGAAGGAAACCAAAATAATAGTTCACTTTGAAATTCCACCCCTAACACAGTAACACCAACAATACAGTGTAGGCTGCAGGATGCACTTCCCACTTGTGAACCCAAACTTACCAAATCATTAACAGGGTTTTGTCTAACTGCTGCCATAATATTGGAAAAGTAGATTCTTCTTCGTAACCATCTTTACCATATCAAAGGTTGATGGAAACAAACTTTTCTTTGAATTATTTCAGCAAAGCATATCTATGCAGATCACCTCAGGATCTTGCCATTACTGAATGTACACTAAAGACAGTCCACAAGTAGAGAAAGATAAGATTTAATAAATATATTTACCTGATTGGCGTTTCTTCAAAGATTTTCTCTGTCTTTCAATTGCCTCCTTCATTTCCAACAAACTCCTCTGCACATAAAAGCCAATTAAAATAATAAAGCATAAGCTAAATTGTGTATGAGAACCCCCATTGAATCTGTGAAATGTGAATAATGTAAATGAAGCTAAAAGGAATTAGTCACAATAACAAAAATCAAGTTAAAGAATGAAAGAGCATACAAGTTGGGCATTGATATCTTTCATGGCTTGTCCATCCTCCCAGGCTTCAGATATGACCGTTCCAGCTCTATAAAGTTCATTGAAAATAAAATGGATGGTTATAAATAATTTGATGATACATAATTTCTAAGGGCTCGTAATATATACACTTACTATCTAGCTTGTTCATTAACTGTGAGATGTAATTTAAAGAGATTTTCATTCAAAAATCAACGCAAAAGTTACTCATTGCTTATGACAATATAAAGCACAATCATAAACAATTAAGATCATGAATATTTCTATAATTATGTTGATCTTCATCACTTCGGACCTTCATATGCTTAAGATTTTACAACTAGAAGCTGGTGCACGTTAAAAGCAATGAGGAAGAGAAGCTAGGAGAAATGATATTTTCTTGATTCTGACCATAATATGCACATGATTCCCATGTGCATGAGTAAATTATACTGAACTGTTGTTGAATATAATAGATTATCTGAAGTTGGAATTCTTGTGCCCTGACCAGAAGTCTGCCAAGTTAACTGATCGAAGCAGATTTTATGCAACTGAAATAGGACAGGTTATAAAATGGTGAAATACCTGATCACCCCAATGTTGCCAAGTCTCAGGGAATCTTGTCGTATTCTCAACCTTGCCTCTTGTCTCTCAGCTTTTGATACAGATATCAATAAATCAGATATCACTTTCATTCTCTGCGATGAAAAAGATAAAAGAAAATAATTACTTGCTTGAAACATTAATCCAACATCAAACATGAGCTAAATCCCACATGTCAGGCAAGTCTTATACCCATTTGTAATCATCAGCACTGAAAACTCAAAAAAGACTGCGAATTATACACGTTTTATCCTTGTATAACTTTTGAGTCTTTGACTAACGTTAAGTGTGGTGATCCGCATTTATTTGCATTCCTCTTAAAACAATAACTTTTCTAGAGAACTATATAGTAAATACACAAAGAAAATGCATTATAGTAAAATAAACAGAAAATGCACATATTACAGTCAAGCCAAATTTGTGCAGATTAGAGAAGACTTGCCTTTGGCTTCATTGTTTGTTCATAATCTTTGATATCCTTAAGCTCCTGTTCAGGTAAGAAAGAACCATACTCGTAAAGATGGGGTTCTACTTTGAAGTACAAAATGTCCTCTATAAGTATCAATATAAAATCATAATTTCAAATTTCGACATTTAAGTACAGCTAAAAAGTATAAACCACCAACAACCTTTTCTAGTCGTTCCCATTTATTGCGGGAATCAGAGACCTCTTCACGTGATTTTTTCAGCTCTTCCTCCATCGCTGCAACCTTTGCACGTAAGGAAGTTCCGTCATCCTAAAGTTATTGAAACCAATGTAAAAATTATTAAATAAAAATCTGTGTCATTTTAATCACACCAGGAATATCATAGGTTGAGGAAAAGAAATTGGAAGTAAATTTTTGACAGGGTAAGATTTAAGACAATTAAAAACCTCTCTTGAAGGTTGACCATCATTCCCGATATGCTCTTTGAAGAATCCATCCTGGTTACCCAGTTAAATAATATGCATTAATTTAATCAGACAATAGCACAAGAGTTAAAAGGAAGTTGATCCTAACGTTCATACAGAACATTCGAATTGAAAAGATAGAGGAATACAATGCTTGTTGTGTTGTTTACTGGAAAAATATTAATGGGATGAAATCAACTGTAGTTAAAGTGTATATTACACGTCAGCATAGTCCAGAATCAGTGTATGCACATACATGTGCGTATCCAAACTGTATCCAATAAATAGAAGCAATACAGCAAATCATGTTACTGGTGCGTGATGACACAAGCTGCACATAAACCATAGCATACAAATGAAGAAGTTAATGCAATAAACACACCTTAGACTGGGAGTTCTCAGTCTGGCCATTTGATGGAGAAATACTCTGATTTCTTGCCTGTTCACTAACACGGGAACCCCGACCCCTACCTGAAGAGGTAGTAGCCCGTCCACGCGTTTGTTTTCTTTTATTTACATCACTACCTAGCTTGTTGTTGTCAATTGGTTCTGTGGTCTTCTGCCGAGCATCAGCCGCTGCTTGTTGTGTGCTTCTGGAATTATTACAATCCTAAAGAGATGAACAAACAAGAAAAGTAAAAAAACTTGGAAGTTTCTCAAGTCACAACATTAATAAACTCCAGGAACAAAAAGAAATGAAATGGGCAGTTAACAATATAGAAGGATTGAAGAAAATAGCCAGCAGATTCTGTGTTATGTCAACTAAGGGTGAAAAAAAAATGCATTCACCTCAACATGTTCAATGGAAGTTGGGCTACAGGCCTCATCAACTTTCTGCCGCTTTTGAGTGTTCGCTTGTATGAGATAGGCTCCCCCATTCTGCAACGAGATAAAGACAAGTCAAACTGAGAAACAAAGGATTAAATGCATACAGAAACATCATTTAAGGAATAAAATTAGTAAACCAAAAAAGCAAAAATTCAAGGAAAAACAACAACAAAAAAGTAATAAGAATCTACAATTACTTTTATGTTGCAGTACATTTGCCAAACAGGAATTAGTTCAGAAGTTGCATTCTAGGTAAAGAAAATGTCCACGTCACAATTAACCGTTTTTCCAAGTTGGCCCCACTTCAAAACCGAAACGAGTTGAACATGCCAAGACAATAATGTGAGAATAAAATTACTGGTAACATGGCACAATATCTCAGGTAGATAGCCCACTACATGTTTGGAGTATATAAATTTTGATATCATGGTAGTTAATAGTTATGAAACTTAGAAGCAACTAACTCAAATCTAAACGACTTCGCGGATTACACACACATTGCACCAATGTCTAAAGATGTAGTTTGGGCATTAAACTAGAGTGTTGTTTCTGCTGTAAAATAATTAGTTATTGGTAGATTGTATGGCATGAACTACTAACGATATATAAAACTATAGAAGCACAGACAGCGTCACAGCAGTATCATTTGCAGAGGCATTAAACATCCAATTAGCATGTCCATGCACATTAAGCAACAACAGCTACAAACTCTTTTTCGACTGAAACATGCTAGAATCCGAAAGTTGTGAAATTTAAATTCTATTTTTCTTCTTCGCGTAATGTATCTAGCTGCTGAACATTTACTATATCATAGCAATAAAATCCAAATACTCACATCATCATCATCGGAATCATCGCTATCAACTAAATAGTTGGGTAGACCATCCAAGGCACCTCCAAACTTCGCATGCCCTGTCCAGGAATTCAGCTGCGCCTGAACTTGGGATTGTCCGGAAACTGCAGATGGAGCCTTTCCCACCAATCTCGCTTCGAGTTTCGCGATCTTGGAGGATTGATCGGATTGGTTCGAAGAATTGGAGGAGAAATGCAAGATCATGTCATCCGGCATTGCTTATCTATCAAAATTGAAGTCAATTCTGAATCAATAGTAGTCAATCGAATTAGAAGAAGCTCAGTGGTCCTGCTATACTTGAGCCATTGACTGAACATAAACAAAGCACACAGCAGCAACCAAAACTGGAAAAAAAAAAAAAAAAAAAACGGTGAATTGTGGGTGCTTGGATGAATCAAGTGGTTTCTCCGAATAGCATTGATTCATTAAGGGTGCATGTAAATCAAACATTAAACTCTCACACCAAAATTTCAACTCACCTGCGTATGCTCATGTATGGGCGTTACCGATGGAGAGGGGGCATATAAATTGAGTCCATGAGAGAGATACAGAGAGGATTAGGGTTTGTGGTGTTGAATTTGCATATAGAGCTGGATGCATTTAGTGAATGCGTACAAGGATGCGAAAAGAGGGCAAGAAAAATGGTGGGCGAAAGGGAATCGAAACGGAAGAATTTTGAATTCGGAAATGGTGAAAATGGTGTCCTTTATAGTATATATTTTTTGGTAAATTTAACTTCCTCACTTGTTTATTTTTACATGTAAAATAAATAGTAATATAAAAACTAAAAATATGATGATTCATACATTTTAAATAATTGCGAATTGCTATTTCTTAATATATATCAATATTAAATAAATAATTCAAAAATAAAATAAATATCTTCTATCGAAACGAAGAGAATACAAAAACTAGGTTAATGAAAATTATGAATAAAATAAATACAATGTTTATACATGTGATAAGGTAAAATGCGATGTCAAATTGTCCGCGTGCACATTAATCGCTTGAATGTAAATTAAGGTTCTTTTCGATATAATTAATTTTGTTATAGTGATAAATGGTTTGTTTCAGTATTATGGACGTGTCGATACATAGTCAACGGAAGGCATACTATTTAAAAAAAATTGACACTCTTAATTCGTAAAATCATAATTATTGATACCAACATTTTCCACACAACAAAGATTCCATAATTTTAATTTGTAAATATATAAGTCATGTGAAAGTATAAGGTCATTTATTCATTATTATCTCAACAAAGATCAATACATGCATACTTTCAAAATTAATCTCATTCTGATGTATTTCGATTTATTTATATAATATTTCATATTAAAGTTTTACATTAATCATTATTTGTCCCTGCATCTACACCCACAATCACTGTACTTTTACTCCATACGTTACACAATTGGTACCAATCAATAACATTTGAATCTTTGCTAGGTATAAATAATTTGTTATGCTTTATTATATTTAGATTATGTGACATTCACAATCAGTTTGTGTTCTTAATAACATCACACTGCATATTTAACGTGACTAAAATACAAATGTAAAAGTAATTTGAGCATAAGCATGCATTGTACACGTCAGCAGCTTCATAACTCACGTGGCATATTTTTATAAATATTTCGCCATTTTATTTTATGAAGAAATGGGCTGATTCGATTAATTAGTGAATGATAGTCTGGGCCTTCGGGTTATGCTTAATGGACTCAATGTTCGGCCCACTCTAAAGGCCCATTCCCTAAGTTTGAGATTCAAATATTACTTCAAAAATAAAAATAGAAAAAGCATATAACCTAAAACAACATAACAAATACTCCATTCCATCTGTTCTATTATGTTCCGTTTAATCAAAACTATGAAAAAATATAAAATTCGGTGTGAAGTTTTTTCACGTTGAAGTAAAAAGTGGGTGAGGAGGGATTCGAACCCCCAACACCGTGGTTCCACTCGCTCTGTAGTCTTGTCACACAAGATAAGCACGCCGCCCGCCTGCTAGCCGGACGAAATCCATTCACCTGGAAAGAAGGCTCGAACAGGATGCCCTAGTCGCGAAGGTGTCGAATGCTCTTCTCCCAATTTTTATAATTTAATTTAATCAGAAATAGTAAATCCATATTGACCGATAAAAAAGAAATTACATAAGGCATTTCACACTCGCTTTTCGAAAGTTATTTGAGAAGTTAATGATAAAGTAGAAATAACTTTAGTACTTCCTCCATCCCAATAAGCATGACATAAAATTTTTAGGCACAGTTATTAAGGAGAGTGTATAAAGTAGTGTAAGAATGATAAATATAGTAGGGTCCACACTTTTTTGAATGAGTAACTTTTACTATTTTATGAATGTACCAAGGTTAGTGGGACGTCCAAATAAGAGAATTGTGCCAAGTTTAGTGGGACAGAAGGAGTAGTATTTTTTATGTTCTCTAAAAGTGATCACATTTACTTATTGAGTCTTCCCATTAAATGTGTTTACATTCCCAAAAAGAAAAATTTTATCTTTAAAACATATCATTCATATTTTTTTTAAAACACAACACTTTCATTTTTTAGTCTTCGTTTCGGATCACTTGTGGCCGCATTTAGCGGGACAGAGTAGTATAAAATTGTGATTTTTTTTTTTAAAAAATGTCTATAATGACGTGTATAGCACTAATTCTTTCACTCCTAATACTTCTTTCATCAGTCAACCAATAAGTTGATGGCCACCAAAACTATAATTAATCAATTGCTTAAGTAGGATTATATATTATTAAAATGTCACTATCCCAATGAATTTGCACAGAATATCCTATATTGGTGGAATTTAAATATGTGATCTTTATCCCACTAATTAGATCTTTATATTTAATGTGTGTGACACGATTTTAAATTATATTTATTAATTGGTCTGCCCTCAATAAAACGTCTCGATTTTGGATACACGTTAAAGTAAAATCATCATTAATACTTAATTATAGAGAATGTTTCAGAAAATATAAATAAATTTTGTATTTTTGTTACAAAGCATAATAATATATTAAAAATAATGATATGATTACTTTAGCACGTTACCGTCTAAATATATTAAATTATGGCTTTGATTAAACAATTAAACTGCGCAATTAAAATTAATTGTTTGATTATTTGTTGCGACCAAATTAATTATGACACGGCGTTATATATATATCGTTTTCCTCCGTTTTCGGCGTTTCACAATCATTAATCTCTCTCACTCTATTTCTCGAATTCGGTTTCTCTGCAACAAGTCGAAGAGGTTTTTGATCACTGGTTTGAGATTCCAATCAAAAGAGGAAAATCGGAGGTATTCCACCGCATGCATGCACAGTGATCGACCGCCACCAATGTCGAGAGTGACAGCGCTGGAATCGCCGGAGGCGGCGAGGAGGCAGCCGCTGTTGATGAGCAGCGTGACGTCATCCGCGGCGTCGAGCGACTGCTCGGACGGAACATTCGGCGGAGGAAGGAGCAAGCGGGGGAGTATGATGGGGGAGACGGCGGGGGAGTGCGCGGCGGTGTGCTGCTGCTGCCCGTGCACAATGGTGCACCTCCTGTTCCTCGCGGTCTACCGCCTACCGAGGGGACTGTGGCGGAAGAAGAAGCGGAAGATGCTGCTGAGGAAGCAGAAGCGGCGGAATTCGTCGGAGGAGGCGGCGATTCGGCGGAGATCGAGGCCGCTCGGACTCGGCGGCAGCGACGTTGGCGCCGAGGCGGATGAGTCGGCCGAGGACGAGGATCGCGGCGCGGAAAACGACGTCGTTGACTGGGATAATGAGATGTGGGACCGATTCTACGGCGCTGGGTTCTGGAGGAGCGCATCGCAGAGAAGCGACGAATGAGTTTGTTTTCGGCTTTTCCTTCTCCTCTTCCTTCGGTACATAATTTCCTCTTCCTTTTTCCGATTTAATTCGGCAGTGTGGATTTAGGGTTTCCGAATTGAGACTGCCAAATCTTCCTCCAAATTCTCATATTTTGGGGATTACGGTTTTGTGCTTAACTGCAACAAAATCAAATAGTTGGATTTTCTATTTTTCTTAGTCATAGTTTTAGAAAATAGCTCAATTGGCTAAAATTGTGTACACGTATTTACAACGTAGACCTTTTCCCACTCACGTGGATTCATATGCGTGTAATTTTGATTTCTTATTTTGTAAAATATTTCTTTGATAAAGATTGCTTGCTTCTAGCGTCAAATATTTTATAATTAATATTAGGATGAATGTGAAATTAATTTTCGGCTGATAACATGTTTATATATTCTTAATTTTTCTTTTTCGTAACGCTATAAAATACAAACACAATGGACCAAGATTTTTCAAATGTCGGAACCATTTATGAGATGAGTAGTACAAATTAAATTATTCGTGCGAAGTCAGTATTGTATTTAATATGAACAATAGATCAAAGTAAAATGTTATGTACACTATTCTATGAACTTGTATTTAATTATCAAATTCTAGTTCTAACTCGTGTATTATTCGATAATATTGTTTTCGAGAACATACTCGAGTAACAAGTTCAATAACAGATGAAATCGAACAAGCTCAACGAACTGAACATTGTATGACTCGAGCACAACTCATTTACAACCGAGCTGAACCCTGGTCAGGATGAGCTATGTTCGTTTAGAACCTTATCTAACTCAACTTTGTTGTATTCAAGTTACTGCACTAGTGCATTTATGTCTACTTCCTCGCTTTCAAGTCATTACACAATTGAAATTACCAACAGATCAAGTTTTTCCAATTCCAACAAATTAATATCGACTCAACGACACTCAGTTTGACTCGGTCTAATTGAAGTCGGTATGCATCAATTTACAAGCACGATATTATTTAATGGAGGATAATATTGGAAAATTGTAGAGATGTGTGGAAATTGGAATGATTGGTGCTTATATTATTGTTTGGTGTACAATTCTCATAAGATTGAGCCACCTAGTGTTTTTCTATTATGATATATATTGTGATGGGGCCAACTATTGTATGCTCCAGGAAAAGAAAAAAAAAAGAAAAGAAATAGAAATAGTCATAATCTGAAAACTAATCATCAATCAACTTGTGACTTAGAAAATGATAGCTTTTTGTAGTCCATTTATTTATGATTTATTAGTATAGTTTGAGTCGAGTTTCCGGTGATTATATACCTTTTGGACAAGATCTAAAAGAGACACGTATTAACTTCATGAAGAACAAAACAAAATATAATTTGGATCTTATGTCAAATATTATGGACCTTAACTTTAAAAAGAAAAAAAGGAAATCAAGATTTTGTTATTACCAATCACCACCAGCTCGTAAAGAATCGAATTAGGCATCATATCCACCATCGAAAAAAAATCTGACAAATTTGGACAAACTTCAAAAAATAAAAAAGCTATCGGGCTGGACGGGCCGGGCTTACCAGCTCTTCTTAATACTAGATTATCTGTATCACTATCAGAAATAGATTTTTGTTAGGTAGGTTTGAATCTTGTTTAGCTATATGTGAAAATTCCAATTGTATTATATATTTGTGATTGATAATAAATTAATATTATGCTATAACAATATATAGTGATTGATCATAAATTAATAGTATGCTATAACAATATATACGCAATGCAACCCAACAACCGAAAATATGAGACATGTGTGGGGAACAACTTCAATGTTAGGTTCAAAACATTAATGTGATATTATTTGAAAAATAGAATTAGAATTAAGTGATAAATTTATTAGACCAAAAGTGTATAATATCCCTATAAATCTATTGGAATTATCTTCGTAATCAAAGTTAAAATAACATAATTTATTGGTATTGTTTTCAAAAGCATTCATTTTAACTTTAAATGTAATTTACCTTTTGTGAAAAAAGAAAGTTTGTTACAAAATCAATGGGGGCATATTCGTCAATTCAAACTTCAAAAGGTGTTTTCTCAATTAAAACAAATTTGAAGGGCTTCTGACTAAAATCCGTTTTCTTCTCTGTTTTATCTTTCTCCTTTTATGTGGTGTGATGATTCATCAAAATAAACAACAATTCAATAATAATAAAAAAAATGAGAATTTCAGCATCAGCGCCACGTGGCAGTTCTGTAGCTAGTGAAAGACCAAGCATTACTTCTCTCCCCCTCCAAAGCTGAGCCTGTGTGTCAGTGTGTGTAGAGTGTGTTTTTCTTTGTGGGCTCAGTCATGTCATCACCGCCAAAAAAGTAAAAGAGTGAAGAAAAAAAGGGAGATGGAACAAGAAAAAGGGATGTGATGAAATAATTATTCTCCGGAAACCAACAAAAAGAAAAGTTCAAAACTTTCATTATTTTTTTATTTATTCTCATTCCTCTCATCGTTTCCCATTTCTTTCCTCAAATTCCCTCATTCAGGTATGCTCTTTTTTCTAAATGCCCTCTTTTTTTCCCCTCTTCAATCACTGTTGGATGTGATCTGCTTCTGTGGTTAATCGATTTTATTGGGGATTGACTGAAAACCCAGAAAAGGCGAGTCTTTTATTGATTTCCTACTGAGGTGATTCTTGATTTTGATTGCTGTTCATGTCGAATTGGTGGGGTTTTGTTATTTGATAGTATTTTATCATCTGCTCTTACTTCAGTAATTTTGGGTGCTTCCAATCCAGTGTATTGATTGTAAAAAAGGTCTTTTTGTACGTGTTCATGTGTAGTTTATTGGTGTCCTATCGAATGATTAGGACCTAAATATGGGTGTGGGAGAAGGGAATCAAGATTTACTGAAGATTTCGAATTTTGTTGTAGTGGGTTGTTTCTGGATTGTTTTGCAGGCTTCTGTATTTTTATGGCTATTGTTTGATTGGGTTATACGTGAAGTAGAATTCAAGGTTGTTGCTGATTTAAGGATGCCTTCTAGCATTTGGTATATGTGGTGCTTGAGTTTTGTTAATGGTAGTAATGTTGTTTTCTTGCTCCTATCTTTTGATATATGACAATTACAACTTTTGACATCAAGACAATGATAATATTGTTGAGTTGGGGAGAAAATTAGGGGTTTCGTGGAAGTTTAAAATCAATGTTTATAACGTGATACACTTTGATTTTGCAACTTTCCTTTTCAATTAGAACATTTGAATATAAGGTATTCAAGAAAAATGCAATTACTTGATTTATCCTAGCTGATTTAGACTTTTTCCTATAGTTTGGTTCTATCGTTCTCTTTTTTATTCACATTCCTTTTTGTTGTCGTTCATCTATATGATTTTTCCTTCTCGTTCCGCCGATCTTCACTTATAATATTTTTTGTTATCATAAGTGCATAACTACATTTGAGGCTCATTCAGTTGCTCTGTAGAAGTTTAATAATGATAGAGAGTATGATTTGCATGTCCTTTGTTGTAATTTGCATCACCATGGAGTTTCTTTACGTTACCGTTATGTTCTTCAGTCATGTGATTGGGTGGTGATTCAGCTTCTCAAATCTTGATTTCGTGCATATACTTTTGCCGCCTTGATAAATCACAATTTGCATATGTAATGTAACAGGATGGAAGAGGCAAAGGTGTCCGAGAAAAGCTTGACGTCTGCCGCAGCTTTTGTGGAAGGAGGAATTCAAGACGCATGCGATGATTCTTGTAGCATATGCCTTGAAGCCTTTTGTGATAGTGATCCTTCCACGGTATGTGCAAGTGTTTCTATCCTAGTTATGTGATTATTGCGGATATGATTTTATTGTCGACTGATTCAAATTATAATTTTTTCAGGTGACTAGTTGCAAGCATGAATTTCATCTTCAGTGCATTCTTGAATGGTACAAAATCTACCCTCCCGTTCGCCTTATTATGCATGTGTTCTTGTGTTTCTATCGATGGAAGATGAATACAGCCGAAAAAGTGGACCTAATGCTCTTTATACAAATATATTATCCTGTGGTTGCGTTTAAGATAGTTGGGTTGTACAACGAATTTTGACCACAAACACCGTAAACTGAGTTTTCGAATGGTGGATCGAAATAAATCATTAAATCGAAACAAACTGTACAGGTGCCAGAGGAGCTCACAGTGCCCCATGTGTTGGCAGCACATCAGCTTGAAGGATCCCAGCAGGTATATCGACACCCTTGTCCTCGTCTTTTAGATACTTTTATTTCTATTTATCAGTGTAAAATTTTATTCAATCTCTTCTCTTAATGTACGATTGCTTTGGCAGCCAGGAGTTGCTCGAAGGTGTGGTGCACGAGAGGGATATCCGAATGAACACTCCTAGAAATACTACTATATTTCACCACCCAACTCTAGGGGACTTTGAGCTGCAACACGTTAGTCGTTTTTGCCTCATTCTATCTCGTTATCATCGTTTCGTTATTTCACCGTGCTTTATATAAACCTTTTTGATGCAGTTGCCGGTTAGTGGAAGTGAATCTGAACTCGAAGAGAGAATTATTCAGCACTTAGCTGCTGCTGCAGCTATGGGGAGGGCTCGTCACTTTGCTCGGAGGGAAGGTCAGAGGAACCGGTCTTCTTCGACCGCACAAGGTCGCCCTCAATTCTTGGTTTTCTCAACTCATCCTAATGGAACTTCTGCTACTTCCGCTGCTTCTCCTCAGAGAGAAGGCGGGTTTCCTCCTGCGGTCATGATAGCCGGCCCAAATTCTCCTTTTATCACCGTTGAAGATTCTGAACAGCTTATTCCTCGGATTTCATCTGCTCAAGCCGACCGCCATATGGCTACCGGATCTGGATCAAATTCTTCTCCAACTCAACATGGAAGGTCTTCAAGCAATAGGTACTTCCTAAGTGTCTATGGATATTTCAAAATTCAAATGAGTTGCTTTATCTCTTAAGAGACCAAAATCGAGGGCCATGGCTCATCATAGGTATGTGTTTTGTAGGTCTCCGACACAGAATTCTTCGGGTACTCAAGATCGAGCTGGACCATCGGATCTCCAGTCGTTATCCGAAACTCTTAAATCCCGCTTTAGTACACTATCGACGAGGTACACGAAAATCTCTTTCTGTACTAATTATTCCACACCATAAAATTCTTGAAATAAAAAGTGCGATATCCTCATGTGCGTATAATAGAAATCGATTTTTACGAGCATCTGTTGCAACTATATTTTGAGTTCATAACTTTCAGATACAAGGAGTCGATAACCAAGACCACTCGAGGCTGGAAGGAGAAACTCTTCGCTCGCAATAGTCAAACACCCGAACAGCATACCCCTGAGGTTCGTAGACAAAGTGATATCGCTACTGTATCTCAGATGATGGATCATCTCGAAGTATCCGAAGACAGTACAACGAGTACGTTGCCAGGAAATATCGAAGATGGCTCAAGACAAGCTCCCACCAGCCACCCAGCTGTAGAGACAAGCACCGGTCCTTCTTCAACTGAGCACGAGACACAGGCTCCATGTGCTGCCGGTTCTGCATCAAACTAAATTCCAATCGAGCAACTGCATCATATCTTGGTTAGTATTCTCTTAATGGCTTGATATTAGTACTTCTTTATACTCGAGTGCTGCAGAACGTTGGATCAGTAGGATTACAAAAAAAAAAAAAGCACGAACTCGACTTTTCGTATGAACACCTTCAATAGTCTTTACCTTCTAATGCTCATGAAATGTTGAATGCATATATTTAGTACTACAAGTTTCTGTTTCTAGTTTGAATGCCTACATCATCCTTTATAATTCATACGAGACTCATCTCGATTCATTGTCGTTTCAGGTGACATTGTCGTTTCAGGTGAAGTAGTCTGGAGCTCGGTATCAACAGAAATAAAGGAAAGTGATCCTCCTTTTTTTCACAGCCATAATGTAAATGATTATACACTAGTCTATCTAAAGTTAGCATGAGCATGTTTTAGCTACAACATCGATCCGAAAAGAGAAACGCAGCTTGCGAATTCTGCATCTCGTGTTGAATAACCATCGAGATCTTGTTTTGCATCGTTTCTTTTGACTGTGAACATGGATTGGTGCTTCGTGTTGCTTCTGCATCGTTTCTCCTTTTACTTAAAAGGTTCGATTTTCAGCGATCGAGCACGGGTTATATCATATCTCGACTCATGATCAACGATTTTGTGTTTTCATCGAGTCTTTTCCTTATATCAAGATTTGAAATGGAGTTTTACTTTTATCAGGTCACATGTTTATCAATGAACAACAAGTTTGCTTATAAAAGGCTTTCCTTACAAAATTTCATTATTTTTTAATTTTCTATTAATAGTATATTACATTTTAGTTGTGAGTAACATATCAGATTACTAATTGAATCATAATGTAGATTATCTAATTTCTTTTAATCACTTAATTAGATTATAACTTATAACATGAAGCATAGTAGCATACACCCTAACAATTGCAAAAAAAGATAAAAATGAATTATATTAAATTTAAATTATAATATCGTGTCGATTTGGATTCGAAATTTATTATTCGCGCATTAATCTAACGCTGCCATTGTCATAATAAACTTTAATTATAATATCACTAAATTGCTAAAATTCTCAAATGTAACCATGAATATTTTAATAGGCAAAACCTCAAATTACATTGAATTTTTATGCCATTGTTGTTAATTTTTATTTATTCTTTAATTACAAATTTAATTAATGACAAATTGAAAAAACAAATCTACAGTTAGTAAAGGGGATTTTTAAATTAGTATATCTTTTTTTTTTTCCTTAATTTTATACCAATTGATTTTAATTCTATAATTATATTGGTATTGTTTTCTTTTTCCGATTAAAATTGGAAATGATTTATTGTAAATATTAGAGTATTACTCCCTCCGTCAGGCTAAAAGCGGCCACAAGGGAATCGGCACGGAGATTAAGAAACTAAAGTATTGTGTGTGAATAAAGTAGGAGTATATTATATATATTATATATATTTCCATTCCACCATTTATTGATAACGAAAATGCTCACCCGCCCGCGGCAGGCGGGGTTAATGCGCCCACGAATGATGTGGCATGCCATGTAGATATATATTAAATTCTTAATATTTTTTTATTAATTATCACTTTCCGATTAGGGTTCATTAGTTAGGGTATAGTTTAATACTATTCAATAAAAATTAATAATAAAAAATAAATTTAACAAATAAATGAAAATATAGTAACTCACATGTTGATGTGGCAATGAGGTGGCATTGCCACATCAGCCGCGGGCACATTAAGATATGCCCGCCGCGGGTCGAGCATTACTCTTATTGATAAATAAATATGAGCAGCGAACCAAAACCCAGACGCTAAAGAACTCTTGTTTAGCTCGATCGGTTTTCCTTGGTTAGTGTTTCCGTTTGGGTAGTCGAAGATGTCGGGAGAAGAAGAGGAGAACGCTGCAGAGCTCAAGATTCCCGATGGTAATTCTTTTATTTCTATTCTGTCAATTGTATTTCGTAATGAATTTTCGGACGATTTTTTGGTTTGTGCAGATGTTTTTGTGCTTAATGTAATTTGGTTTCATAGTCTTCTAATCGAGTAAACATTTCTATTTGTTCAATTTACTGAGCTATTGATCGTAGGAGACCTCTGCCCTAATTTCTGTGTTTCTGCCCTAATTGGATTTTGCTCGTGTGGGTGTTGAGAATGTTTTTGTTTTCTATGAATCGGAATATTGCATTACAAGATACACAATTTTCTTGTCGCAACTTCGATGTCTTCTGGAATGCGAATTTATTCACCATTTCTGTTTATATTGTTTGAACAGAATTTTTGAAGGCGAAATGTCTGATGAATTGCGAGGTTTCCCTTATACTTGAACATAAGTACGAGCAGCTTCAGCAGATGGCCGATGATCAAATGAATCAAATGTCTCAGTAAGTAAATAAATTTTGAGTCTTGGAATGTAATGTTTTTATTGTGCAGTCCCTGGGACCTAATTACTTGTTTTCTGTATGTCAAATTTTTATTTGCAATCTTTTCAATGAAATGATACACAGTTTTGTTTAAATGGTCTAACACTTATTTATAGGAAATACTGTCTATGAGATGTTTCAAGGTCACGATTATCTATTATTTACAGGGTGTTTGAGAAATCACTCCAGTATGTGAAGCGCTTTAGCCGATACAAAAACCCTGATGCTGTCAGACAAGTTCGAGAGTATCCTATATTAAATTATTCACTAGGCCAAGGCACAGCAGATTCAAACTTTGTTTAGTAATGAACTTCATCTATCTTTGCGAGAATTTCTAAATGCTATAATGCATAAATGATAAGTCTTGTTACCAGTGGGAGGTTGTTTGATAATTCGAATACTGAAGCAAGTTATTATTCCATGATATAAGCCAGCCTTTATCCCAGGAAACTCCGTTTTAGTGTATAAATATTTAATTTCTCTCATACAGTGGTCATATATTCGTCCTTGTGCTAGCTATGGAGGTTTTGTGTTGGAGCTAGAACAACATTATCCTTTTCTGGTCTCATGAGCTAGCTATGTAAGGATAGTGTTCTCTACTTGGCTTCTATGCAGTGTCTTATATTGGACTTGCATTAAAATTGAATCTGCATTCATCCTCTGCATACCATCACAACTTCAAGATCATAATATCATCTCTCCTTAGTCAAGTGTTATTCTTAACTCAAGTACAGAATTCTTAGCAGATATCAGCTGGCTGAGTTTGAGGTAATTCTCACTGTTCCAAATGAACGTCATTTGTCTGCTAGTTCCAAAGAAACCTTTGTGAATTAAACAGTGTTTTTTTGCAGCTTTGTGTGCTTGGGAACCTTTGTCCTGAAACAGTGGAGGAAGCTATAGCCATGGTTCCATCCATCAAGGTACCCTATAAAACTTTACTGCGTTTTGTTGAAATTGAATCACATTAGTGCTACTAATTCCCAAAGATAAGTCAGCTGCCCTGGTTATGATTTTGTTATGTACCACTCCTTTTACACAAAGAACCTACGAATATGATATCTCCGAACCCGAGTAATCCATTGTTATTTACCACTCCTTTTACTTGGTTAACATACGAATTCCATATACTAAGACTCTTACCGAAGCCTTTCTTGCTTGACAGACGAGAGGCAGAGCGCATGATGATGAGGCAATCGAGAAGATGTTGAATGATCTCTCATTGATCAAAAAATTCGAGTAGTAGTTCTATTTTCTTTGTATTTGTAAGGCATTAAGCCGATTTGGCCTATATATTTCTACCGTTGAATCCGGCATGAAAGATTTAGTATGCTTGATAATGGATATTTTTCATCCATCAAAAATATGTAATTTTGTTCTCATTCTACCTATATATATATATATATAAAACTTTTATAAGCCAGTTGTGGATAAGAGTATCAATCAGTATTCGGTTCTTAACCAGTATTGGACCGAAAATAGGTTAGTTATCGATTCTTGCAATATAAAAATCAGAACCGACCCGTTGACACCCCTAGTTGAGGGTCGTTTATAATTCTTTATGTTCTGCATTGGAACAATTTGGAGAAATAAATGACAGTCAATACCCCTAAATGAAAACCAATAGAAAATCGAAGCACTCTATTAATAAACAAACAAGCCCAATCGAAAGACTCAATTTTTATACCTATATTTTGAGAAAAGTTCCTTAATATGTGAAAATGCTTTCCAAAGACGTGATCAGCAATCACATGATGTAACTCAGTAACTGTAAGCTTGGATAGAAACGTGAAGGAAGAACCATAGATAGACGCACACTATCTGCAAATCATTCAATCTCTATGAGAACAGCATAAAATTCCCAACTTATTATTGCTAAAGGGGGAGTTCCATTGGAGGTCTCAATGGAAGCCAACATCAAGACTCTCCTCAAGCCCTCTTCTGCAACCACTCGTTGAATTTAACCTGTGCTCCCACTGTATCGAGCCGGTATAGCTGGTACCAGTGGTTAGCCACCTCAGCTCCCAAGGTGAACCCGACTACAGCTCCAAAAGCAAAGGACATGACCGTACCTGCAAAATAAGCACACATCTTTACAAGACATTCGTATATTTGGATAAAGAAGAAGTTTCATTTCCAAAGCATATCTTTCGGAGTTAAGTAAGCATGGGAAATCGACTCTTATGCATACACGATCCATGGAGGAAATGGAGATCATCCCTTCATTCTAAAGATGAAGAATGATACGAGAACTTATGGAATGTAAGGCATCATAATCTTTTCATCGGCTGGATAAAAGTGACAGAAGAATGAAATAAAGCAGACAAGAAGAGAGTTCACAAAGGAGTATTATTATCCAAATGTGCTGAAAAATAAACAGAATGACCATTCCAAAATATTTGCCTTTATCATCTGTTGTGAAGACCTTATGGAAAATATTATCGCATGTTCTATGAAAAAAATGGCATTACTTTCAATACCATCTGCTCTTGATCACCATTATTCACCCAGAATAATTCGACATCAACCAGTGGCGTAGAAATGGAAAAGAAACACCATTAAAAAAACATGCCGAAGTCCAAACAAATTTATATTCCTTATGTAGCACAAATAATAGCCAAAGTAAAAGAGCCCAGGCACACAAAACACTAAAACATACCATGAGGAGTCTTTGACCACCTCAAAGCATTCCCACCAGTCGTAATCGCCCCAACAGCAGCACCAGCATAAGCAAAGTTAGCTGCTTCCCCAGCAGTCTTCAGCTGCAACACGAGGCAAACGAGAGAGAATAAATTGTTTATCAACTGGGAAATGTTTACAAATCTCTCTTGGAAATTATAACACTCCCCTTCCATCACCCAAGAGACAGGAACAAGTTTAAACTTTAACAATTAACAGAAGTGAGAAAGTAGAAGCAAAAACATGGTAATATAACTCTAGTCAAACCAAATGGACCTGGCACATGGTAGTTATTATGGAATGAGAAAATTCAAGTTCCAAATAATGCAAAAACGAATAAAGAGCAACAAACATAAATCTCTTCTATTAAACTTGCACCTAACTTCCAAGAATAGATAGGTGCTCCCCAAAATTATTATCAAAAGTTTTACTATAACCTTAGTGGTAATCGAACACAGATCATAGCTCAGTAATCATCAGCCAAGAAGAATCTCCCTCCAAGAGAGAGTGATTACACGCATCACCAGCGAAAAAAAAAGGATCTTCATCATTAATTAAACCCCCGAGCAGGAAAAACATCGAGAAACAAATTACGAAGCAACCAGTTAAAATTCCCCATTCTACCTTTTCGAACACACAAAGGCATTCTAAATCAATCAAACACATAAAACAGTAATAACAACACGAAACGACAAATAGACTTCAAAATCTCAACAATAGCCAAACACACACTAAAACAAAGAAAAAAAAAACGGAATGGCGTAGATTCATGAGATAAATCGAAACATACAACAGGTCCGTGGACTGGATCGGCAGCGATGAATTCTGCAACGACGGCGCTATTCCGATGAGGAAGAGGCTTGCCGGGATTAAGAATTCTGGAATAGTCGTCGATATGGAAACTCTTCTTCACCGAATGCCATAAGCTTCTTCCAGATTCCTCAATTCCACTCATTTTCCTCTCCGCTGCAGCTATTGATTCGATTTTGGGGGTTTTCAGCTCGTTCGAGTTCGAGAAATGCACTATCGTTTTCTTTCCTCTCAAAATAAAAGTAAATAGAAATGCAGTTTATAATATTAGTAATGTTATTAATTAGCTGCGACGAGCTTACATTGCCATCTATTTATTTTTTGCCACGTGGCCCAACATAGCCATTATTATTTTAAGAATATGTTTAATACGAATATAAAATTTATAAGTTAAGTTTAAATCTGAATTGGATACAAAATTGATATATTGATTTTTGTAGATACGATATCATAATGATTCGATAAATTAATAATAAAATACAAATTTAAATTTATATGCATGAAGATGATATTTATAATTTAAATTTTAAATTATGATACTGTGTCATTAATTCTCGTATTAATGCAACACGAAATGACGGCAATAGAAAATCTAGATGGCTATTTATGGTCATTTTATTATATTAAATATTTGAATTTGTACTTAATTTTAAGCATTTATTATACTCAAATGATATACTTATTTAATTATTTTTAATATTTTAAAAATAGGACATTATTTATGATGCCCGGAGGAAACATTTGGAGACACTAGCTATGATGCCCGGAGCTCAGTAACCGAAGCCCTACGGCTCGGTTACACAATGTACGCGATGGAAGTGCCGAGCAGGCCGTCGAGTGTTTTTACGAGCATTTTGGAAGAGCTTCACCGGTTGAGCGTCTCGAGATCGGAACGACTCAAGCAGATGCTGCTTCATCATCAGTTAAATGGCTTGGGAAGTTGATCTATGAACCCTAGAATTTTCTTGTTCTTGACTAACTTTGGATGGAAGCAACTTGAGTAACATGTTTAGTATATGTGGAGTTTTTGGTAAATTCTGTACCTACAGAATTGTAGTGTTCTTCTTCGACAATAGCTTCCAATTTCACAAGTCACAACTCATGAAAATTATTGACTTTCACTACAAAAATACCTTAATCTGGCGACGGAATGGACGACGGATTAGATTTCCGTCGTCCACTGGCGACGGACTGGCGACGGACTCCAAAGACTTCGGTTAACGACGGACTGACGACGGACTGGCGACCGTTTTTTGGCGCGTAAGTTGGCGGCAAACTTAACGACGGACCAGTCCGTCGTTAAGTTTTATTTTCTTTTTTTTTTATTTTTAATGCTGACGACGGACTGGTCCGTCGTCCAGTCCGTCGTTAGATATTAATTTAATTTTTTTTTTATTTTTAATGTTGACGACGGACTGGTCCGTCGCCCAGTCCGTCGTCCAGCCCTTTTAACAGTTGTCTCCCTCCTTTCGCGAAATCAGAAGCTGCAACACATAATCCGTCCCCCCACCGGCGATTTGATGGCGATTTCGACCTCCCACCGCCGTAATACTCCAATGTAAGTCGAATCCTTCCCTTTTGCTTCTCCTCTTTCGATTTCTATGTTTTTTTTTTAATTTTACCGTTGGGATGAAGCTGCCCGTTGCTCCGCCTGCGCTGCCGCCCCTCCACGGCCCTGCTCCGCCGCTGCCGACGCCGCCGGAGTCCGCCGCCAGTCTCCAGAAGCTGTCCGCGCAGGTAATGTCCAATTTAATTTATTTTTTTAATTATTGTTAATTTATTATGTTTAATTTGATAATTATTTTGTAATTGTTGTTAATGTTTATAATTTTGTTTGTTAATTGAATGTTAATTAACTAATTACTAGCTATTTTATGTTATACATTGTAAATTATGTGTTAATTGTAGTTTAATTTGTTAATTTTTTATATTCTTTTTATAATTATTGTTATTTCTTATAATTTCATTTGTTAATTGTATGTTAATGTATGTTAATTGTATGTGAATTTTGTTAATTGTATGTTAATTAATTGACTATTTTATAATTATTGTTATTTTTTAATTATTTTTAATTAGGTTATATATGTGATATAATTATACATAATTAACTAATTATAGTCGGTTGAGTTATGTTAAGTAGGATAATGTTAGAGTATTTTGTTTATGCTATTTACTTAAGGTTTAATTATTTAATTTGTTAATATATATATGTAATTTGTTATGTTGATATAAATAGATTTAATTAGTTGAATTATATTTAACTATTGAATTTGTTGATTTATTACTTGTTAGTAGAGTTTATTAGGATAATTGATTAATTTGTTAAACCTAATTTTTGGTTAATTAATTTTAATTTGTGTAAATTAATGTAATTAATTACTTTAGATTAGCTAGTGTTAGTGTTAAATATAATTGACGGGTTTGTCTACTACATGTAAATTATGATATCTTAGTTTAAATTGTGGATTAATTAGTTTAAATTGTTTAATTAGGTTTTGTTTTAATTACGTCTGTCGCTGCTCGACTCCTCTCTCAGCCTTTCCGAGCCGCCTTCTGCCGCTCCGGCGCTTCCCACTTTGGTGAAAGGTAATTAAATTATAATAATGTACTTATTTAATTACTTAGGTTAATTATTTAAATTTCTTAGGTAATTTTTAGATTATTTAGCATTTATAATGAATTAGTTTATTTTTGTATTTAATTTGATTAATCATGTTAGTTAATTGTGTAGGTTAATTATACTAATTTTCACCCAAATAATTTAGACTAATTTAGACTAAGCTTTGTTCATGTTTTCTCTAAGTCTGTTGAATGTAATGATGAGTGAATTGATTGTTTAATTTAATTTATTGTTTTAATTGACAAAAATATATAATGTATGTTGATTAGTTTATATATAGTTGATTGTTTCTAATTTCAAAAGATTTTGGTAATATAGTATAACGAAATGAGGGATTTTTGACATTGGGATAGACGTAATCAATTTCTTAAGGATCTTCTCCCTTTGGGATAGATTTTGATTACGTCTTAAGGATCTTCTCCCAATATGTGTAATATTATATATGTTGTGGTGATTTGATGAGATGCATGTGTTGTGATATTTTAATTATTATGTACGAATGTTTTGATTATGAAATGTATGTTGGGATATTTTCATGATTGTGTCAGCTGGCTGTTTTGATTAGATTTAGTGATATGTGATATATATTAATTTGGACGCAATCAACTGCAAATCTCCAAAAATGACCAAATTAAATGACCGAAAATAACCAAATACAATCAAGTGCAAATGAACTTATAATATTCGCCGACAAACCATAATTCTCAACCTGGGACCATAATTTTCATAATTCTCGTCCTCTATTGTCGTCCACTATCCTACTCCAAATCAACTTATAATTGTCTTCCTCTATTTCACCTCAAATAATTCAACTCTCATTTAACACTTTCCTAAGTGAGTCTATGTTTACACATGTGCAATCTTCATTCAAATTAATGTCTCATTTAATCGACCACTAATATATTCATGCCCTCTCCGTAACTAATTCAACTTCATTTTACTATGTAAATACTTATTAATATTAATCAGGGTTATAAAAATGAGTCGAGATTGGATGTATCTGCGTTTACTTCCGAACGGGGGATTTAATCCGCACTTCCTTGCTGGGCTTGACGAGTTCTTAAGATTTGCAAGTAGTCAGCCTCAGTTAATGGATGGAGAAAAAATCAAGTGTCCGTGTGTGAAGTGTAAGAATATATACTTTAGAAGTACAGATGTTGTACAGCTTCATCTGGCTAAAAAGGGTTTCACACGGGGTTACGAGGTCTGGAGGTTTCATGGTGAAAATGAAATACCTTCATATGCTCAAGAAACACGTGTCGACGTAGATGTAGAACCCGAGGAAGAGTACGGGACATACCACGCGATGGTTCATGATCTCGGGGGTCCCTCTTTCAACAATCCAGACACAGAGGAAGATCCAAACGCTACAGCGAAGTTGTTGTACGAGTTGTTGGACGCTGCCGATCAAGAGTTATACCCTGGGTGTAAGAACCACACTCAGTTATCTTTTGTGGCTCGTCTGATGACTTTGAAGGCCAGTTCTGGGATGCCACAAAAATATTTCAACGAGTTGTGTGTGTTATTGAATGAGGCATTCCCAGATCACCACAAAGTGCCCATGAATTACTACAGCACACAGAAATTGCTACGGGCAATGGGTTTACCTGTAGAAAAGATAGATTCGTGTAGGAATCATTGCATGATCTATTGGGAGGGGGATTCCCATCTTGTGAATTGCAAATTTTGCAATGAAAGCCGATACAAAGATAGGAGTCGGGGACGTAAACAAGTGTCTCTTAAGAAGATGTACTACTTGCCTTTAACACCTCGTTTACAAAGGTTGTATGCATCTAAAGCTACGGCCGGCGACATGATCTGGCATTCAACCTCAGCTGATGATGGTGTTATGCGCCATCCTGCAGATTCGCCGGCGTGGAAGCACTTTAATGTGACTTACCCGGGTTTTGCAGCGGAGCCACAAAATATACGATTAGGACTGTCAACAGATGGTTTTCAACCATTTGAGCAATCGGGACAACAGTACTCATCCTGGCCTGTTATCCTTACTCCTTACAACTTACCTCCGTGGTTGTGCATGAAAGAACAGCACATGTTTCTCACAGTGCTTGTTCCTGGTCCCCGAAATCCAAAAGATAAGATTGATGTTTACCTACAGCCACTTATATCTGAACTCAATCAATTGTGGACAGTCGGTGCCCATACTTATGACGTTTCAAGAAGACAAAACTTCCAGATGCACGCAGCATTGATGTGGACCATTAGTGATTTTTCGGCGTACTCGATGTTGTCTGGTTGGAGTACAGCCGGAAGATTAGCTTGTCCTCGATGCATGGAACAAACAGAAGCATTCTCCTTAACACATAGCCGGAAGCAGTCATGGTTTGATACACATCGCAAGTTCCTACCTTACGATCACCAGTTCAGGAGGAATAGGAGGGCCTTTACAAAGAATAAGATTGTTGCAGATGATCCTCCGGAGAGGAGATCAGGGGAAGAGATACTTTATCAGATTGAAGATTTGGGACTAGTAAAGGTCACCGAAGATTATGATGATAATAACAAGCGCATTTTAAGACAATTTACCACTGGATGGCGGAAAAAGAGCATCTTTTGGGACCTTCCGTATTGGAGTTCTCTGCTCATTCGACACAATTTAGATGTTATGCATATTGAAAAGAACGTGTTTGACAACATTTTCAATACTGTTATGAATGTCCAAGGCAAGACAAAAGACACGGCAAAGTCGAGGGAGGAACTCAACCTCTATTGTCACAGACCCCAGTTGATGCGTGACCAGTACACTAATAAATATCCTAAGGCATGCTATACACTTGACAAAAAGGAGAGAAAAGTCTTGTGTGAGTGGGTGAAAACCCTTAAGTTTCCTGACGGTTACGTCTCAAATATGGGTAGATGTGTAGACATGAGTAAACTTAAGATGTTTGGGATGAAGAGCCACGACTGTCACGTTTTCATGCAGCGCATACTACCCGTTGCATTTCGAGAACTACTCCCACAAGCTGTTTGGAAGTCCATAACTGAGTTGTGTCTGTTCTTTCGTGATTTGACATCACGAAACATAAAGAGTGACGACATGGAGACACTTAACAATAACATCCCACTGATTTTGTATAAGCTTGAACGAATATTTCCACCAAGCTTCTTCGACTCAATGGAACATTTGCCTATCCATCTAGCCGACGAGGCAAGAGATGGAGGACCAGTCCAATATCGATGGATGTACCCATTTGAGAGGTACTTTATCAAACTGAATCAATTGTGTTTAATGTTTCATGAATTTTAACTAAGGTTTCATGCTTTCTAAATGAATTATTTCAATACAGATATTTAAGAAAGCTGAAAAATAATGTCAAGAACAAATCAAGCGTTGAGGGATCGATATGTAATGCATACTTAGTGGAGGAAGCCACTGCTTTCTGTTCCTATTATTTTGAGGATCATGTCAGTACGAAACATAGAGAGGTGCCTCGCAACTACGTTGGAGGATGTTCTACTAGTGGGGTAGAAGATCAATCAGACTTGCCTTCTGTATTCAAACTTGCCGGAACTGGTTTTGGAAAAACAACGAAAAGAGCGTTGGATCCAAGGGAATATAGAGCTGCGCATCTATATGTACTCCATAATTGCGTGGAGATCGATCCATATATCAAGTAATCTTTTACAAATCATATTATACGACTATTTAATGCAATGTGTGGTTCAAAGCAACTAATATCTTCTTTTCTATGAAGGGAATACGAATCACATCTCAGACACTCAAATCCATGGATAACTGACATGGACATTGACAAGAAAATGTCTACAGAATTCCCTGAATGGTTTTGCTCCTATGTGAGTCAAATGTTCACTAACATACTTGAAATTATTTACTTAATTACTATATAAGGGACATACAACTCCACAACTTGATAAGTATAAACTTCTGTGTGCTGTAGGTACAAAATTGTGTAACTGATCCTGTTATGTGGGACATTGCACGTGGACCTTCACCAATGATTACATCATATCATGGTTATTTGGTGAATGATTACAAATTTCACACGATATCATATGGAACTCACAGAGCAACTATGAGTAGTGGGGTGTGCATAAAAGCGGGTAACTATGGGGACTCGAGTCAGACGGATTTTTATGGACAATTAGTCGAAGTGTGCGAGCTCACATACCCAGGATTACACAATAAGAAGGTCGTTCTCTTCAAGTGTGACTGGTTCGACACCTCTCCGGCCGGTACAAGGGTTGATACACAGTTCAATTTAGTGTCTGTAAATCATACGCGCAGACTTAGAAAATATGAACCATTTGTATTAGCCATTCAAGCTACACAGGTGTATTATTGTTCATATCCTAGTATGAACCAACAGTGTAGGGAATGGTGGGAAGCTTGTTCTATAAAGGCACGGGCCACTATCGACGAGTCTCGAGCGGATGTGTCTACGTTGGAGTCACCGTTTCAGGAGGATGATGACGCTCATGTGGTAACTACTGTTGATGTAGATGATATTACATCAGTTGCCCGAGACGGTGAACATGTAGAAATTGAAGATGATGATGACCACGTGGACTCTGATAATGTCCTCGAAATAGAAGAAGAAGATGACGAGGATGATGAATACCAAGAGGATGAAGCATCAGATGACGAAGAAGAAGATGAAGATGAGGAGGATGACTATGAAGATGAGGATGAGGAAGATGAAAATGATAACGATGAAGAGGATTCTCCTTAACACTTTGTGTAGAAAACTTAACACATTCGAATTTCAAGTTATTAATTATAAATGCAACATGTTATAAGTTCAATATAAACATTCTACGTATACGTGATATGTCTATCATGAATCTTATTTATCTATTTATTTTCAACATAATAGATGTCTTACTCTCGGCGAGAGGATGTGGGGACCCCTCGTGGTAGGGGTACACGCCGATCACAGCTATTCCATGGACGGGGTAGTTCCCCGGGCTCATCCTCTGGATATGAGTCCGGGACCGGCGGTCTCAGCCACCATATTGGTGGCATACACATAGGCGGTCCGTCTTCTGGCTCTGACGGTGATGGTCAGTTGGAGCGTAGACCCACAGGAGACGTTGTTCTTTCTGTGAGTGAGTTGGGGTACGTAAATGCAACCACATCTTCAATTTTGATAATTATTTAATTAGTTATTCCAAAATCTAACATAAATCATTCTAAAATTAATTATGCAGGGGATTTTACCCGCATGCCGACCCGGCAGATTACATTTGGGAACTATTTAAGATAGTTCCCAACCCGACTGGCTACAGTTGGAAGCTCACGCCTGAGGACGTGAGACAGCGATATTGGGAGGAGTTTAAGGTTCGAAAAAATTTACTAAAACTTTCCAATTCATTCTTAATTATAAAATTATAACTACAATTTCTAACACACATTTTCAATGCTAGAAAAAATTTACTTGGGAGCCGGCACTCGATGCCAGGATTCGGGCATTATGGTATGATAAGATCCGGGAGAGATATAAGGATTATATCTGCGGGATCAAGAGGAGGAGGAATGATCCGCCACCCAGAGGTGGGAAGCCTGGGTGGTGGACGGATGATGTCTGGATGGGTTGGCTCGCTTACTGGTCCCGGGATGAGGTTGTGGCCAAATCCCAGGCAGCGAGGCGCAACCGGTTGTCTGAGCCCCAGGGACCGGGTACTGGTCCTATCAAGCACAGGGGAGGGTCCAAGTCGGTCATGCAACGAGCTGAGGAAAAGGTAATAATATACTTCAAATAATAATACTAATTATGTGGTACAATTTTAATTCATATACACATGTTTCAATGACACAACTCCAATATTGTGATCTGATGCATAGGGTCGTGAGCGGGGAGTAGCTCCGATTTCGTGCATGTTCGACTCCTTTCTGGACGAGCATCGATACGCGGACGGGACATACACCGATCCGAAATCTGAGGCGATAGCGGTAAGTTTTAATTTAAATCTAATATATATATATATATGTATTAGATTTTCAATATTTATAATATGTATACTAACAATTGTTCATTTCTCGTTTACATGCAATCAGACTGAGGTGTTTCGCCGTGCTGACGAGGAGCGGGCCCAGCTACCCGAGGGGGACCACGATGCAGTCGACATCAACGAGCTGTATCTGGAGGTTCTTGGCGGCCCGGACAAGAAGAAGAGGCTGTTCGGCACGGGAGGCGCGGCGAAGGCCTTGAGAGCTTCCAGATTCGGGGGATCCTCGTCCGCATCACGCCCATCCAGAGACGAGGTTGAGGAGCTGCGGCGCCGAGTCGAGGAGCAGGATCGCGAGCGCCGTGAGTACCTGGCTGAGCAGCAGAGATTAGCTCAGCAGATGGCGCTCGTGCAGTCTCAGCATGCCGAGATGCTGCGCTGGATGCAGTCTCAGCAGGGAGGTCCACCCTTCTTTCCCTCTTATCAGCCTCCCCCGTCTGATCCCCCTCCCCAGTTTCCTCCTGATGATGACTACGATTCATAGATGCTACTGATACATTTACTATTATTTTATTTTTTGGTTTGTCGTGGGATGTGACTGATACAATTATTTATTTTGTTCATTATATGAAATCCGCGTTCATTTTAAATTTCATTTGATTGGTTCAATTTTAAATTATTGTTCAATGTTGGATTATGTTTGTATTGTTTGTTATGACACGTTTTAGGTAATGAATAATAAAAAAACAAAATTATTTATTAAAATTAAAAAAAAAAAATATTACCTGGCGACGGACTGCAGTCCGTCGCCAG